>JAYKKI010000017.1:27092500-27412500 GCA_039881145.1 Druceiella hillmani
AAAAAAGGTTCACATTATGACCAAATTCACTGATATTTCCGACACCTGTTCCTTTTATCATCGGTTCGCGGTATTATCCTAGAATAGTATGTCTAGATATTATTTTAAGAGTATTACTGTAAGTACAAAAAGTTGTAGGTATAGCCCCTTATTTAACTTTTGTAAAATATTTATTATACAGCAGTTTACTTTTTACTTAATGATTATTAAGTTGTCATAAATAACAACTATAAAAACACCTTCAATAACCGTTATAGAGAGTTCGATAATATTATGTAATATTTCCTAATTATTTCTATGCCTATGATTCTTCCATATATTGCTTTCATGGATCATCAAATTCTTGGTGTCATTACTCTTAAAGATTACCTTGTTAATTATGCAGTAGAACAGGCCAATAAAACAAGATAGGAATTTGCAATAAATCATTGGAAATTTTGTCCGCAAGTTCATTGAATTTTTGAATCAGATGAATTATTATCGAGATGTTCAACCCGGTTGAACATAAAAATTAAATTATTTTACCTTTTAAGTACTGACTACGTAATCTTTTAGTGATCGCAAAAATTTGAAAAAAATATTTCCATGCATATTCCGTTTCTAATTAAAATCTGTAGAGTGAAGATGGACAACATTATTTTAACTGATAGCGCGCGTGCGTGTGTGTGTTTGCGTGAGCGTGTGCGTGTGTATGTGTATGTGTGTGCGTGCGTGTGCGTGTGTGTTGGCTATACATTAATTTCTTTTAAATACAAATTTTAAAAATTGTCATTGGTCTTTAAAATGGGAATGGATCAACGTATATCTTTTATTTCGATAGACGTATTAAATGTGGTAATATTCCATAAATGTCCTTAGCGATAAATACTGGATTTTAAGTTTCTAATTATCTCTTTTATTTACAGCATTTAAAAAAGGTTATAAGGAAGAAAATGATAAAAGATAACATAAATGAATTTATTTTAAAGTCAAGGTTGTTTATAATTCGCAAATAAAAATTATTGCCATTTGAAAATCTTTAACATCCATAATTCACTTAAACATGAAAGACTATAAAAAAATTATCTTCGACTTTTAAATTAATTACTAATATGATATTGTTTCAATTACCATTTAGATTAATTATTCTCTGATTGCTCCTTAATAGTATAATTTTAATTACGATTACGAAATAAATCTACACGGTTTATTTATTATGTAATGTTGCAACATTTACAAACGTCGTTTTAATCCGATTAGAATGTTTAAACTACCAGTCTGTTCTAGGGTTTGAATCTTTTTAAGAGGTATTTATTGTTTTTAAAATATAGATTTTTATTCTTTGTAAAATGTGAATTTGTGCGTATTAGTGATTTCTGTGAAGTTTGGTAATTTCGAGTTTGTGTAAATAGTCGCCTTTAAGAGAAAATATTGCACATGGTTTTCGTAATTTTAGTATATTTAAATATTATTAATTCGAATAGGTCAGTTAGTTCATATTTTGTATTCAGTCTACGAGTTTGCCAAAAAAAAACGCAAAAACAATTATAACCCAGAAACTATTAAAAATAGCTGAACGTATATGGAGATATTTCAGATTGGCCGTTATATTCTCTACCTCTAGTAGACATAATTTTTAGACATAATTTTCATAAATACCTATATACATATGTATATGTATCCAGGTATCTGAAAAGCCAAGTATACAGTTAAATGGAGCGATAATCCAGGCTGTGATTGTACGTCTATGTTTTCAAACCAACATGCCATTTTTAATTTGTGAGTGTCGTTTATTACGGACACTTTAACATCTTGATAAAAATAAATGATGGACACATAAGTGATTCAGCATTCAAATCGTACTAAGAAAAACGAGTATAGGTTAACAAGATGTTACATGTAATATATGTAATAAAAATGTCAAAATATACCTAAACGAAAGATATGATGCTTAGATCATTGGCACTTGAATTGATGACTATTTGGACGTAGAATACGTCTTATGTTTTGAAACCGGCATTTTACGGTGATTTAGCGGTGATTTTACTAGCTAATGAAACCACGTTGCAAAATTTAATCAGGAAAATGTTCATAGCGGTTCACGTTAACTGAAAATAGCTTCAGCTACAGTCATGTGATCGCGGTATCTAACGCATCATTTGTTTTACCTTTTGCGGTTTATCAAATAGATATAGTATCTCCGAAGCTCTGCATATCTCCGAAGTTCCATCTAAGATATTAGTATCATAATTTACAAGAATATTTATATTGCACCTAAAAGAAAACTTTCGGTTCTCTTATTACCGAAAACGTGAGTTTTTGTTTAAAGTACAGTCATTTTATTTATTGAATTCTTTAATCGGGGCAGAGAATAAAATATGAAATTACTTTTGGTAATTGGTAATACTACTTCGCATCGTTTCAAAATTAACGTCCCAATTATATAAAATTTAATTGACCAGACTATTTTATAATTACAATTATCGTACTTTTTTAGGCTGAGTACTTATTATTTGGAGTGTTAGATTGGTTGGTCTTCAGATTATTTTATGAGGATCTGTTTAGCCGATTCCTTGAACATTTTATATCATTAAGTAACGTATGATTTAGCAGGAGATAATTTTTTCACCAAACTATGAGGCACGAAAGGAATTTGTTTGTCATTTCATTAGTATAGCATATTAAGGGTACTGTATATTAATGTGGAATTTAAAATTGTATGAAAATTTCAATTAATATTTGGTTTAGTGAAATAAGAAAAAAAAACAATTTAAAAAATACAATCGAAAGAAACATTATTTCTGTAAATTCTGAAATGTTTTACATCAGCTTCCATGCAATTTTCTTTCAGTATTCCATATATTTTAATTTTCCATCAAAATCTTTTAGTTGATCGAATTGTATATGTGTACAGTTCTCTTATTATCGTTATTAATTTGATGGCAATAGACCTAGTTTTTTTATCACACAATGTCGTGAAAGATAGAGACGAATAAAGAAAATGAAACTGATATTTTTTCCTCCAAAAATAGATATAAATATCGAATTTAAATAAATTGTCATCTATTTAGATTAGTTTTTATATAAATAGAACATATAACAACTATGCTTGTTTAGGCAAGACTGCATGGATATGAGTATATAATTATCATTAATAAACTAAACTATAAATATCCGTTCATTACAAAGTAACACTAGATTTAATTTTTCAAAATTTTATTACTGTCGCAAATTCAGCAAACTGAGATAAAAGTAGCATGCGGGCACAGTCGAGCGCCAATATTGAAGCGCATTCAGACCCGGCCTATGAATTGCACATTCCTACAGTTCTAAATACAAATACAAGACTCGGAATTTAACTTGTCGACAGTGGAATTCAGTCGCGAACGTTTCTAAATACAAAGCCGTTTTGAATTCAACTTACATTTAATTTTGTTAAATTTCCTGAGTGTTACCTATATATTATCTGTTCATATTTTCATGGACTAGAGCTATAAGAAACAGATACATTTATATTTGCTTTATAAACGTTGAATAATTTTCTGTAGATAAAAGGGTAAACTTATTCCCATCCAACTATTATTAGTTGACAGAGTTATAATTTGGAAATAGTTGTATCATATATTTTATTTTTTGTAGGCCATCCAATAGTTTCATCAGAAAGATTACCAATACACCTGATTGAAGAGAAAAAAATATTGATTTTTGTATATATTTTCAAAATTGTAAAAATGATGTCGTTTTTTGAGAAAAATCTCTTCGAAACTGGCACAATAGGAAAATACAAACCTGTGGAGTGTGTAATACATTTGTAATACGATACGCAACTTATCGATTTAGGACGAAATATTAATAAGAAATGTAACAGAATTATTTGGCCGAATAAACATAAATAATGCAGAATGCAAATGAACAAGTTCACAACTAAAGCGAAGAGCGTTTTCTTGATTTTCTAAATGTTGATAGCAAGAAAACGGCACAAATATTAAGTGAACATATTTTTCATCAAATATATAAGAACGATCTTATTAGTAGCGCAGTGTTGTGATGGCGCGTTGGTTATGTCAACAGAGTTAAACGGTGTTCAGAGAAAAGTACGATATTAATATACTTTTACAACGTATATACCCTTTTATTACCATATTCTTAATTTAGTTTTATCAAAATTTACAGATAATATTTCGGAGTGTAAAAAGTTTTGTTTTGCTTATCTCAATAAATTAGTCTCCTTTTTTATCAACGAAGCGAAGTTCACTTTTATCCAAGATTGCGAATCGACGAATGCATTTTGTTTCCATTACAAGTTGGCCATATAATTTTCGTATAGCAAATACCATACATGAACATAGAATTTATTTCATAAATACATTTCAAGCCCTACAATCTGACTTTGATAGCTGGAACGAAGGCTCTATATCACTGGCCGATTTAAATATTAAAAAATTAGAAGATTTTGAATTTAGTTAATATTTAAATATTTTTTCTGAACGGTATGTTCGTATGGATGTAATATTTAACATAATCCCAAGTGAAACAATAAATATATCATTTTCTCTGAAAATGATAAATGATTTCAAAATTTAAACGTTTCTCGTGATAAAGCTATTCTGTGCTGAGGGAATAAGAAGATCTTCTTATTTTTAAAACGTAGCTTAATGCCGCCTGCTAATAGTTGTTGGAATTTTGACTTTTATCCAAGTCCGATATCCGATAAATTTAGAAGAACATTATTAGCTGCGACTTCGTAAAATGTCCAATTATTAAAATTATTAATTAAGAAAATTGTTTATATGCACTTTGCATTGAAATATCAAATTATCACATCTTCCTTGTAGTTCGTTTATCCGATGAAACATAACTTATATATTACCTCAGACCTAACAGAATCCATAAGTGGAAATTTCATCTTAAACCTCTTCAGGCTTTCTTATTGGTGCGCGAATAAATAAACACACATTTTTGTGTGCTAATTTATGTTACGTACTACTATATATTTGTTTCGTATATTCCTTTAATATGCTGACAGTACAATGTTACAGTTACAATATATGCATTGACACCAAAAGTAGATAAAAATCAAATTTGTTTGAACTAATAATAAACCCTCGAAAGGAATTAAATATTGAGAGAAAGGAAAGAAATATTGAGAGCAGAGTCAAATTTAAAAAAAAATTCAGAAAATAAAATAAACTTGTATCCAATATATATAACGTCGAGTAGGTTTTCATTGTTCGTGTATTTTCTGACTATGAGAACCTATTTTGGTAAAATAAAAACCAAGTGTTACTTTAAGTAAATTCCTATCGTATATTTTTGGGAAAAAACTCTATCAGAATAATCAAGTCAGCAGTTTTTACAGCACATTTAAGAACCGGCAAAAATTACAAAAACAATGTACAGGCAGGAAAATTTTAGGGTTATATATATATATATATATATATATATATATATATATATATATATATACATACATACATATATGTATATATATATATATATATATATATATATATATAAATACATATATATATATATATATTCCATTAAAATTAATACAAAATTCGCGTGCCGCGAATCTCTTTTCCTTTAAATTTTATTTTTATCACAATTTTCCATAGCATTTCACAAAATTTTAAATATTTCCCTTTCTGAATATTTGTAGTGATTAGACATGGGAATGACTTACATTATTTCGTAGATAGACACATTACATGTTTTCCACCGGTCAATAGTATGCAATAAAACGATGTCAGGAATAACGATGAAACTGACCTTACTGCATTCATTTTAAATAACGATGCAATCACACAATCGCGATTTGGTAAGAAATTTCATGACGTAGTTTAAAAAAATTTGCAAAAGTGAATTTATTGTTAGTTCACAGTACAAATCCGGTAGTACAAGTGAAACTAACTTTCCAGATAATTTGAAACAGAAAAGTAAAGCATTTGTGTCATAGTTATGTATTTATTAGTATACAAAATTTTGGAAAATGAGAAAAAATTTCACGTTTTTGAAAGAAAAAAGGTTTATAAAAAGTTATTAGAAAATGAAATTTTCATTGTTGCCATAAAAATGCATAAATTGTAATTAAATCGTAATATAAATAAAAAAATCACTTATCCTAACAAAAAAATATGTTACCATTTAGTTTTTGGTGAACTATCTCATTTCTGTCTGCAAAATGTTACAGTTTATAGCAACAAACAAAAGAGGCCTGAGAAACTAAATGTAATAATAAAAGTAATGCAATTAGTTTCATAAAAATCGGACAATCCTTTGTGAAATTATGGATGAACCAAAAATAGTGCTAAAAAATATTTTAATACTTTTGAAATTTTCAAATGCAATAGCTTAGAAAAAGTGGAAATAATTAAGTTTGAAAAATTACGCCTCTTGTTTATTCATGAATAGAAATACACCAAAAACATTATATACCTCTATAAACTAGTATAAAACAACGTTAGCACAAAAGTGACTAAATACGTTTCAAAAAAAGAACAAATTTACAAATTATTCAAAAATATTCTAATAAATACAGAATAGACATTACAACAATAATTATTAAGCATACATTTATTCCATAATCATTAACACAAAATTTTCGAAATAAAATACGATCACACTTCATTTTCAAAAAATCATAGCGGCTAAAATAACTGTACTGTGCAGGCGACTGCGTTAACATTCAATTTGTTATTTTGTTCTATTCCCTATGTTATGTAACTGTCTGTACGTTTATTTCATTTTAAATTGGTTATTTACATTTGGATGTTTTGACAGAAAAGTAAAAGAAAACCAATAGCGTGTGATAGGCTTGTAAAACTGTAAATGGCGTCTTCTGATTTTTTTACTTTATGACCATATATTTATTTATGGTTATGAGTGCCTGTGATTGTCTCGATATGGGGATATAGTAAAGATAGGGTACTCTTGATTAATCTGAAAATCGACGTTCATTCCCGGAAAATGTATTTACTGATCGATCTCAAGTACTTAAATCGTGATCCTGGGTCGAAAACTCTATAAAATTGATTTGTAATTTATTTATATGGTAAAATTGAAATACTTCTACCTTTTTTATTTGAGGATCTTCTTCGTATATTCCTTTGTGCAAAAAATAAACGTGTATTGATAAGAATAATATGAAAAATATTACAAAATATGCAGTAATGGATAAATACGGGAAGAAGCAAAAAACCCTTTTTTCTCTTTTTAGTTTTTCAAAACCTACATTATGTTTTATTTATATATGTAAACGATAACATTTACAGCTCTTAATATTTCTTTAATATAACCATTACATTTATATCGAAAACAAGTTAATATTTGACATTTTTATGCAAATATTGAATAATGTCGATACTTCCATATTATGGCAAAGAGAAAACATTTTTCTTCTTGAGGCTTTATACCTATTTATGTCCATCACATAAAATATTATTTATTTCCATCACTTAAAAGGCTTTCGACATATTTATGTCCAGCACATAAAATACATCATTCTGGGAAAATCCTAAGACTAAAAAAAAAGTAGAAATTTTAAATAGAGCCAAAAAATAATTCTTTATATGTTTGGTTTTCGTTCATGGCTAAGCCGAAATTGGGCATTCTCCTTTATTTCAGTTTAAAATTTTTAAATAAAACTTTTGCACTCATTTGTATTAGTAAATTTTTTTAATGTACAATTTAACACAATAATAAAAATTGTTCTAGAGATTCTATATATACAGAAGTGTTATTTACACACTGCAAAAATCTGTGTCTAAAAATAGCGTTAAAATTTCAATTTTCGGTTACTCAGTTATAGCAGATAATCTGGGGGTTAATATACAGAATATAATTTGCTCTTAATATAATTTTATAGTGACATTCTTGAAAACATCCTCTGCATTCAAGATATTTTGTTAAATATAATTCATCAGAGTTTAATACACGAATAATATGCTTTTATCGGTCTATTTTGACATTTGCACCATCTCCACTTAAAAAAACTTCTTTCTTTCTCCAGCTTGTGGCATATTAATGATATTTATGTCTTAGTTTTCTGCAAAAATATCATTTACATGTTATCATTTTAAATCGTAGTCGTGATATGTTGTCATTTGAAAGTAATATAATGAGCTCTTGTTACTATTTCTTTTAATGAGTAATAGTAAGTTAACTGCAAAACAGCTTTATGGTAACATAATTTGATATTAATACTCATAAAAAGTTTATGTTTTAGAAGGAGATCGACTTTGATATTTTGATTTATTGTTCACTACTTTCGTGATATCAATTGAAGAGGGACTTTTCTTAACTTAATATGCTATCACCAACGACGTTTTATTACTTTATATTTTTATTTTTTTATAGTAATAAGTTTTCTAGGAAAATTATTTATCCAAATATCCGTCTCTAATATATACTTGATTTTTTACTAATAAACAATTTACTGGCTTCTCTTGATTTATTTAATATGTTTCGACAATAGCCTGTTGAGTGCTGAGCTGCAAAATGACGTTCTGAAAATAATTATAACAACGATAACCACGAAAAGCAAAACGCTTTTCGTGTCTTATTATTAAAATGTATTTTTTATCTAGTTTTTAACAAACTTAAATGTGAATCTATATATTAAAAATGACACTTTATGATAAATATCCGATATGCACGTCAATAAAAGCTATTCGCTTAATTACCAAAAAAAATATATAAAAAAAAAGCATAATTTATGTTAGTAATTACTGCCTTAATTTTCATACTAGCGCAAACAGAGATGCATGTGAATCTATTTTATGACATACTGGCAAACAAACAATTTACTGGCTTCTCTTGATTTATTTAATATATTTTAACAATATCCTGGCGAGTGCTGTGAATGACGTTCTGAAAATTTACTTAAAACAACGATGTTTTTAACAAACTTAAATGTAAATCTATATATTGAATATGACATTTAAGATTACATTAATATATATGCTTTGCACATCAGTAAAAGCTATTCGTTTAATTAACAAAAAAAACTCAATATGCTTATGCAAAAAAAAAAATTTAAGAGTAATTTATGTTAGTAATTACCGCCTTCATTTTCATACTAGCGCAAACGGAGATATACTTTATGACTTATTGTTTGTCAGAAATGGCTGATATTAAACCTTAAGTAGGTTGACTGAAATAATTAGTAACAATTAGAAGTAACTATGGCTTTGTTCAGTTGCTTTGGCGCAGAATAAATAGTAGTAATAAAATATATAAACCAAAATACATTATCAGAAAGGAAATGAACTTCTCGCAGGAAAGCCAAGGTTTTAATTATTGGGTGTTGTCTTAGGAGAGATTTACGTCGAATGTAGACATTTGCTTTTAGCAATTAGATTTCATAGTTAGCAAATAAATAGCCAATAAAACCGAATTTATTTTCTCCATGATAGCGCTACACGATATATGTATACACAGTTAAATACAAATAAAATGTAAGATGACTAAAGTAAACACAGTAATTTTTTTTAATTTTAGATTTTGACATGTATTTTTTAAGAATAAGTGGTGATTTAAAACTTTTTAGTCAATCCAGTACATGGATTAAATGACTGATAGGAAACTTACATAAACTATAGTAAATATACTTATTTGCGTATATTCAGTTTTGTTGGCAATAGGAAATGAATAGGACTCGATTTTTCAATGTACTGTAGGAAATGAATAGGACTCGATTTCTCAATCTACAAAAAGCTTACTATGAAATGTGTATGGCCGATTTTTGACTCTATCTGATGTTTCATAAGTAAACTTAATATTCTCGTTTGTATAGATATAATTAATTTAATATACTTGTTTGCATAGGTGGATGGTATCGGAAATAATCTCCCACGAAAACAAGTGACACATGATTACTGATCCTCAAGTTGACTATGAATAATTGGATCGCATGGCCAAATTTCGATATGAAATTATAAAGGTGTAAATACACGTTGCTGGTGAGCAAGATATAGTGCGCAGTAAATGTAAGCAGCAGACATTGCAAATTACTTACGCAAGTTCAATTACGTTGCATGCCAACCGTTTCCACGCGTTGCCGTTGAGCTTACGGAATTTCGTAATCTCATGGAATTTTGCGTAACGATGTTGTTATGACACCATCTACGATGTTCAAGACGGTTTCATTTTATTTGAATGTCAATAGCGTCTTTGCAAATAAAGGTCCAAAAAGCGATATAGTCCAGTAAAATTTTCCAAATATGTAGGTTCTTAATACTTAATTGGTTAATTTTTTTAAGCTATTGTTAAACGGCTGGCCGTAAATAATTTTTTCACTTGGCCCAGCCTGAGAAACTATACTAAATCCGCCAATTTATGAAAACCTTAGAGCTAACAGAACGACAATTTTAAATTTTTAGTTCTAATAAATACCTAATGACATATGTGGCATAAATTATTTCTTGCTATATTTGACACGCTATTTCTTTGAAATGTTAATTTTACGAAGGCATTTATGATATAAATCATAGAAAATTTCAATTTCTACGAGATTACTTCCCGTTATTTTAACGTTTGATCAGCAGTTTGCAACATAATTCGAAATACACTAATTTTGCTAAATTCAACGCACTATAACTCGTTTACAGTAGATAATAATAGTAGATAACTTTGGAAAATAACTTATTCATTTTTGTGATAATATCCAGGATTTAGGACTATGCTAGCTTGGAAAATTATTCAGAACGTAATCTTTGATAATATTATATAGAAACATTTAAGTGGAAAAACCAAGTATCAAATACAAGTGCTTTAGACTAATAGTCAGTACCTCATTATAATTCATATAGTTGTCAATAAAGCGTGTTTTATAAAAAAACGCGATTTTATGTATGACGATAAATTTGTAAATAATTATTTTTATATATCTCATCCTGTGAGGGAAAAATCAATGAAAAACTTGCAAACGCCATGGTAGAGAATATTTTTATTAAATCTCAAGAACTATATTTCTGAATAATACATAAGTGATGTTTAAGTGAATAGTTCAATGAATGTTTGGTTCAGAGTTTGATATGTCCTTTCAAGATATCTTATGTAGCCTCAGTTTATTATTGACTCTTATAGACATTACTATCCGTAAATAAATTATTATATTTACTAGCGTGACCCGTGCGAAGTCTTCACATTATATTAATTTGCGTGGTAGATTATAAATATTTACACATGAGAAAATGAACTCACAGCTGTCATATTAGTTACAACAGAGTGTTTAGAGTCAATTTAATAAATCAAAATTGATTGCAGGTATTCAATTCATTTCTAATTTTGCACACTGCTTATTACGTTTTTATTCCATTATGAAGCTCAGATGACAGATCAAACAAATATTTTACTAAAATTGACATATAGAGGCGCAAGTATCAAAAGCATTGAGCTAAAGCGCCACTTTATTTATACGTGAGTGGATTTGAAATTAAACAAAAATTTTACCGACCGTCAATCATATTGACGTTGAGCCGTTAGATGGCAGCATTGCTGTTTTGTGTATATAATTTTAATAATTAATTAATTTGCAAAAACAATAGCAATAATAAATTTTTTAGTTGTGGATGCCGGTAGAGCAAGCAATTATCTATAAAATGATATATAATTTATGTGGATTAGTTGTGAGGTTTTTTCTAAAAAGGGAGAGTAACATCTTAACCTTAGCGTATTAATATATATGTATATATGATTATATGAGAGATCACTTTCCGTTTATTTTTTAATCGCTTTCATTTGCAGCTTTTCACGTACATATTTTTGGCTCCGATTGCACGGAGTTCCCGTCAGGTTTACGGCTATGGAGGTACGTTAGAAATAACTTTAATATGCACATTGCGTCATGTGTTCACATGTTGTAGCATTAAATTTTTATTATCGATCATAACACTCAAATTTATTCTCTTTAAAATGAATCCATCTATGAAGTTAAATCATAAACTACATTTATGCAAAGGTTCATAAAAATGTGTTAATCCGTTTAGACGTAATTAAGTAGCAGACATTCAAACTTTCCCCATTTATAATATTAGTGAAAATAGCCCTTTGCTGCGATTTCGTCCATGCAAAATAGATTTATAACTGAGATATTTCATTGTTGGTTTTTAAAAGGGGATGCATACGATTTAAATATATTTCTGGCTGCAAACAGAGAGTAGTAGATACTGTGAACAACTTTGAAGTTCTAGGTGAGAAAGAATATTTATATCATTGAAACCCTGATCCTTTTTAAAAACAATACAATTTTGTACATATAATTAAAATCGTGAAATTTGCACATCGCTATTTGAAGTGATATGTTTTTCAAGATGACAACGAAACAAGCAGTGTATGTATTGAGAAAAAACATGGCGATGTTTGAGTGAAGAGGAGAGACATTATTTATCTCTGAGAAGAGATAATATCATATGTAATGTTAGAAAGAGACATGGATTTTTCCTTTGCGAGCATTTTGTTTTTGTTATCATAAAAATAATATTAAAAGAGCTAGATGTAGTTCTTTAAGTCGGTTTGATGTCATTAAACTTTAAAAAAACTACTTATAAATTATAAAGATTATTTGATAAGTAACGATGTAAACTATCCACGGTGAAAAGTAAGCAACTAATACTATTTTTTTAGCTTCTAACCTAAAGTAGGGATATCTTCTTGTCCCAGTCATTTTCGTAGAATACAACAAGCACTATTAAACATGACTTCACAATTCAGTATTACCATCCTCTTATAAATATTAAGTTTATTTTTTAAAAGGTGATACGTTTCTGAAGATTGTCAAAAATGTGTATCCCTCGTTAGCTTGTATTTTGAAATTATATTTGTGAAACAAAACAAATAGAAAAATTCCGTGCTAAAATTCGGCGATGAATAATTCTGCAAAAAACTTTACTGAGGCAAATTTTCAATGTTATACGCTGATATGCTCTACAGGCTACTATTGTAGATGTCTTTTATAAGTCTTTTTCCTCTGACCCTCTTGATGGACATTAAATCAAACACTAATAGAGACGTAAAAGTGAGTGTAAAAATGGCACAAAATGTTTTTGTCACAAATCAATAGTCACGAGAAGATATCTCTGACAATTTTCTATGCTATTTTATACCACAGAATTATTACCGTTCAAATGTTTGGTGATTACCTTTACTGTCATCTTGCTTCGTCCTTATAATACAGACACCGGTAAAATACTTAGTTGTAGTTTTATTTACGATTATTCTTTTTTAAATTTTGACCGCCAAATGGCCAAAAAGAACTTTTTTAATTTTGTTATATCCATTCGTAGATCGCGATATATATATATATATATATATATATATATATATATATATATATATCGTTGTATTACAACATCTTCAGTATCATTATATTTATATGTATCATTATATATCATTATATATATATATATATATATATATATATATATATATATATATATAAGGATAAAATATTGTATATATTGTTCTCAAACTTACCGGTTTATTTGTCAGAAAACTTGCTTATAGTTTTGCTTGATAGTTTTAATCCGATGTGATTTAAAAAGTTAGTAATGAGTCCTCGTAACTATTTATTTAAATTTCCTAATACTTCATAGACTGGACTGCAAAACTGTGCACATGTAGCACAAAAATGCTATAAAAGAATAAGAAAAGCGTTTTTTTTATTTCACGTGATTTCTGAGGTCTCAATGACGTAAACTCATGTAGTCCATAATTGTCATTTTCCTAAAATAAGTGCCATTAATGTCAAATATAGGGAGAATAAAACATATTTAACGTATTTCAGTTCTAGTAAGCTGTTAAATGTATCTAGAATCATATTTTAAAAATTGCTCTCAAATGTATCATAGCTAGTTTAAAATAATACGGACATTTCATTTATTTTTCTTCTATTTTTATCTAAATTTTAAGCATTGACGTTAGGTGATTTATATAAGGTGAATTATATATTAATAGCAAGACATACCAATATAGCGGTATAAATCTTGAGCATGAAGTGCTGGGTAAAGTAGAAGATAAAAAGTTAAAAGGATGAAAACTCGACGAATCAGATGACAGACGAGCTGAAGCTTTCTTTAAATACAATTCTCCATTAGGCGGAGTATTAAAAGAGATAGAGAGAAATAGTTGACAGGAACCGCACGTTTGATTTCAGAAATTCTTTTTGCGTTAGAAAGCCCTTGCTTTGATGATATATTATCGTGCAACAGTCAAATATGGGGCCCGAGTACTGGTAAGAAATGTAAAGTTATTGGTTAAAAATCATTACATTAAATTTGAAAAATAATATCTATGTTGAATAATAACATTAGAAAAGGTGTAATAACAAAATAATATAAAGTATGATTAGAATTTATATTATGAGGGTACCGTATATATTTAAGCACTTATAAACATTTAGGGGTACATAATATATATTTTACAGAAGAATTTTTCACAATATAAATATATGGCCTACCATATTTTCACAGGTGTAACAACATGTTTATTTAAAAAATAAGATCCAGGAAAATCGCCATATTTTTCCTAAAATCTCCTTGTCAGATTTAACTAATTCTGTTTTTCATGATTTTCAATTGAATAATGCGAGGGGAATTTCTCCATTTTCACATGATTTTGTTAAAAATCTTTTTAAATAAACAATTTTAAATTAAGAACAAAAGTTTTTTCCACAATTAAATGAAACTACGTAATGTAGTATTAGTGGTATGGTGGGCTAATAGATGTATTACTGTGGCAATCAAATGTATTACTGTGGCAGTAAAATACATTTGTGAAATATTTCAGGCATTGGAGATAATTCGGCAGATTTGCAAAAAAACTGTCGGGGAAATTTTCCAAAGGAGTTTGTTTCACCTTAACAAGTGTCAAAATATGATAACATCCCTATTATTCGTAGTGAAACCAGGAATTATCATGACTATGTCATGTACATCGGTTCGTCCGTCCTAGCTTTGGTGTTTTTACAATTTTAGAACTGTATTCATAAAATGTTGTACATAGTTGCTTCAGAAGGACATTTTAGTTAATATGCACAAAAATATTTAAAAAAAATGCAACTTGCTTACCACTTTGTGTAAAGTGTAAGCAAATTGTTTTTTTCCTAGCTCGTTGAGTTAGACACAGATATTCGACAGTTTTTTCAATTGAAGTTGAAATTGTATTTTTTTATTGGAACTTTAATTAGTTAATAATGGATTTCAAAAATCATTAAGAATTCTTGATACCAGTTTTCAATCTGTACATTCAATTAAACTAAAATTATTTCGATTAATTAGCATTAAAACATTTAAGATATGCATAAAACCAGAAAAATCTACTTTAAGCTTCATTCATACCTGCAGACACACGTAACAGTACTGACGTAAAAATATTGTTATTTGCAATATCTATGCGCGTATTCACATCTAATGTATATATGTAAAAGTAGGGCGTCTGCATAGGCACGGACTGGCACTGACAAGAATTCCCGGTAAGAATGTCTTGTGCGTGTTTGTATATTCTGTAATAGTTTGTCGTCACCTTTGCGGTTAGTATGGATATGTCAACGTCACGCACATATAGCCAGCAGCATGAATAACGAAAATTAATAGAATTAGTTAGAAGCTATACATTTCTTTTCTTTTTAAGTGACTGCAGGTACAATGCTTTTTTGTAAAAGTGACATGCGGAAAGTAATTGCAAAGGAGCTCCAAGTAAAAGGTATGAATCGGGTCTCTAAACTTTTACTAACTTATTGACATTGCTCCTGCAAGTGAATCAAAAAACGAATTAAATTTGTCTTTGTATGTCTTGTGAGTGGCTGTTGGCCGCATACCGCTAGATATGAAAACTTGCCTCTGTGTCGTGTCTACCACGCTACGTGTTGAATACGCTTCGTGTTGATGGACATGAATCAACCTTCATGCGTATTTTATTGCGAAATTAGTCTATTTTTAAACTTCCATAGTCAATCGACGTAAACGAAACCCTTATATTATCGCCAATCCGTCCATCTGTCTATCCTGTCTGTCACACTCACACTGTTTCCACTATTCTTGACCAATGTGCATGACATTTTGCAAGTACATGCCTTAATTATTAAGTAGCAAAATATTGAAATTTTCTTAATATTCTTCCACATATTTGCAAAGTTGATGTAAAAAATGTCCATTTCTTAGTTTTATTATTAATTTTTAAATAAACTAAATGACAATGGAACAATTGATACATTATTGGAAAAATATTGATCTCTTAACAGCATGCTTGTTTAATCAAGGAGTTTAGTTTAATATACTTAGAACAAGAGGGTCCATTGAAAACTGGATGTAACGTTAATGAACAGAAGCAAAAAATTTAAACCTCCTCTTAGTGGAAATTCGTTTTTTTATTCCTGCAGTTAGTAACAAAATTTATATCTAGAAATTTTTAATCAAAGTCATGACGTGCCAAGATTTATGCTTGAAGGCATCTTAATTTAATAATTGTTAATAATGTGCGTTTATCCGAATATGCTCGTATTTAAATGGTTGCTCATCCCTAGATTCATGTTAGTGTATGAATATTGAATTTATTTGGCGTTAATTTTGTAGAAATTCATTATTCACAATTAAATGAAATTAGGTGATATATTATTATTTCTACTTTCTTTAACTTCTTTACCACGATCTAGGTTTCGTCGTATTACAACATCTTCAGGTGGGCTATTAGCAAATATTTACCATTATTGTATGCATCTAAGTATCAGTAATAAAATTATTCTCTTATACAGCTATTAATTACTAATTAATAATTATTAAATTAGTTAATCGTGTTACATACTGAAATACTTATCTAATTATACCTCATATAATGGAAAGCAATTTTTTGAGAATCCCATTAAGAGGAGTATAAAAGTGAACATAGTCTGAAAAACCTATCAAAATTCTAAATTAGTTAACTTACAATAATTTTAAGATAACTAGATTATTATGAAATTATACTTTATGCTTGTTTTAATATGCGTCAGATAGGGTCTATATATATTTAAGTTAAATTATTGGTTACTATCTTAGACTATACGTATGATGTAACGTTTAATAAAATATTTTTCAATAGGAAATTATGTAAATATAAAGAAACATCTCAGTTTGTAGAAATTGTAAAACAAAGTAATTTTCACAACGATTACAACAGAAAAAAATATGCGCTTCGACAAAATACTTACTTGTTTGTTTTCAATCACTGTCAAGATCTATAAGCCACGTTCGCCAATTTCTTCTGAGATGAAACAAAATATAGTAAATAATTTGTTTCCAACTTTAAAGAATTATATATTAACGTAAATAAATTAACATTGTATGATTTTTTAAACCCTTATTTATACCACGCATTTATTGACTTCGCTTGTATGTACCTATGTTTTTAAGGAAATCTAGCTAGATTTTTCTTAAACTTATACTATTCTGATGGCATTCCATTAACATGGCATCACCGAACTGATAGCACTACGGAGTTTTCAACTCATGAGGGAGGCTGTCGTAGAAACTTCTCAACGGCTAACAGTAAACCAGTAGAGTTTGATTTTATTTAAAGTTTTATTTGAGTTTTGGTTAGAGGTGTAATCAGGAGCCTCTGGTGACGGTGGCGGAATTTGATCATAGAGATTTTTCAATGGTAAACCCATCGAGATTTCACAATGGTAAACCCGTCGATACTGTACTCGTTTGACTTGTCTTAATGAGCGCCTCCGCTACAAGAGCTTTTTTTTTAAACTATAATTTTTTCTTATTGACCATTGCCAGTTTCTTCCCATATTTGAATTTAAGATCTTAATATAAATTACTCAAAATAATGCATGACACATGATAAACTACTTCTGATGCAAAATATTTATTTAGAGCACAACTTGGTTATATACTAACAATTTGGATGACAAATAGTCTACATAAAGGGTTAATTTGAGATCAAATTACATATTCTTGCTAAAGATTTATAATAAAATAAAAGAAATTATTGTACACATCACATAGTCTTTTATAGTTACCAAAATCGGCAACGAGCAACTTTCCGGCTGAAGCACTCTTCATTCGTAACAATATTCAAATTTGTGAATAACAAAAACACATATTCTCACATAAAGAGTTAATGGTGAAATAGAGGATACCAAATAACGTTTTTACCCCCTACTTTACCTTATACATACAGATTATCGCAAGCGTTATGAATTCTATAAGCCAGCGCATAAAAACCGTTCAGGCTGAATGTAATTGGGCTTACGTAAGCAATTTGCAGTCTGTGCTACTTACATTTATTGCTGACAAACGCTGTGTCTAGCAGAATTCTATGTAATTTTAGATATGAAGTTTTGTCCTAGATTCTGACCATCTAGAAAAAAGGTTCATGTTATGACCAAATTCACTGATATTTCCGACACCTGTTCCTTTTATCGTTGGTTCACAGTATTATCCTAGAATAGTATGTGTAGATATTATCCTAGAAGTATTACTGTAAGCACAACAAAATGTAATTTACATGTAAATTTATTATTTTACTTTTGTAAAATATTTATCATACAGTTGCTTACTTTTTACTTAATGATTATTATCATAAATAACAACTATAAAACACCTTAAATAACCGTTATAGAGAATTAGATACCATTATGTTGTATTTTCTAATTATTTCTTTGTCTATGATTCTTTCTTACATTGTTTTCATGGATCTTCGAATTCTTGGTTTGATTACTCTTTGAAATTTTTTTGTTATTAATGCAATAAAACATGATAATAAAACAGTGTAGAAATTTGCAATAAATGATATAACTTTTTATCCTTGTATTTACTGAATTTTTGAATCTGATGAATTATTTTAAAAATTTTCAACCCAGATAAACATAAAAATTAAATCATTTTACCTTTTAACCCATTTTCTGTCTTTTTCGCCAAGCTTTCCGGTACTGATGTTTTGTTGTTCTTTAGGAATAATGTAACTTTTTGTATCTTTTCTTTTGTAAAAGGCAATGGTTCCTTGCAAGATTCGCTTATACAGATATTTTATTAGTACAATCAGATTTCCTTTCACATTTAGGGCTTTCGAGATACGTTAAAATATATTTAATATACACGGTGAGCCATGAATTATCATTTTGTGGTATTATTGAATATAACACTCAGTTTTATCCTACTATTTAAAAGTAGTAATTATACTAAGTTCCATCATGAACTATGCATATGCCATGTTTCATGAAAATCTGTTCATTCGTTTAGACGATTCAAACTTTCTAATTTGGAATATTAGCAAGACCAGCTCTTAGTTGCGACTTTGTCCATATAAAGATTGCTTTATGATGGAATTTGATATTTCATAGGTGGCTTATAGCAGCTGCTGTATACTACTTAAACATATTTCAAGTTGCAAGCCGATATTGGTAGGCAGGGCGAAGATCCTTGAAATAGTAGGTGAGTACTGGAGATAAATTGCGGAACGACTTATATCATTGAAATATTGATGCTTACTTCTTAAGCACAATGCACTTCCGTACATATAATAAAATTTTAAATTTTGCATTTTTATATGCAGTGGAAATATTTGTGAAGAAAACATTGAAAAATAAAAAAGAAGTGATAGAATGTATTAAGAATACTTTCAGAATTTTTCTCTTTGTGTGTTAGTCAGGTAAAAATAATAATGTCATCTGGTTGAAATTTCTTACCTAACAAAGCATTTCTAGCCTCATTCAGCGACGTGGTTAGGTTTTTGTTAATCCATAAGAAGCTTTATATATTCATCTGTCAGCTTTATATTTTCCATCAGTGCAAACATTTTTGTGATTATTAGTTAATTTTTTAGGTTTTTGGAGGAAAAATTTAAATAGAAAATATAAAATTGGAAGCCACTTAATACATAGTACAAATACTAATTTAATACTCCTTAATTCAGTATTCATATAGAGCTTACTGTATTACGGTGTTCCTATTCCCTAAGAAAAAATACGATATGTACCTTTTTTGTTAGTTTTGTTGAGTTTTATAAAAATGTTAATTTACCGTTTTATATATTATAGTTGGTCGTGTTTATTATGAAAAGGGTGTAAGATTTCCGTTATAAAACCAAAACTGACTTATTAACGGTTTTAAATTTATATGAACAATGTCACCCATATGTCAATTAAGCCATATATTTACCTGAATTAATTCTAATTCCCACATTAAAAAATCGCGGAATATAATAAAGCGTTTAATGCGAAAAGTTTGGAAAATTTCACAATTTGTTGTTACATGACAATTACATTTCGTGCATGTCCATGTGCGTACATGTCCATGTGCCGTATATCCGTACGTGCTGTTTATTTAGTTTACAGCAACAAGTCAGAAGTTTACAGTAACAAGTCAGAAGTAAAAATTGGATTTTATTACCTTCTTTTAACATGTTAACAGTTTTCAGTGAATTTTGGCACCTAAAATTAGCTTTCACTTAGATAGATTCATCTAACGGTATCGCCAATCTAAATAGATCACTGTTTTGTGAGAACTTCTCTCTCACAGTTTAGGATATATTATAAAAGCAGATGATTTTTTTATTCAATCGTTTTAGGAATAGCTATGCAATATCATCACAACTTTGAATGAAAATATTTCCCTTTGTAGTTTTCCTTAGAAGTTAATATAATGTACAAGATGGTGTTTAGACCTCTCGTAACTAAAGCCGAATGACTTTAGTTCTTATTAAAAAATCTAGCAATTTTCCAAACGAATTCAAGCCACGACGAGAGCACTTTATAAACCATCGAAAAAAGAAAAATAATCTGTAATGGAAAAGATCAAAAATAATAATTTCTAATTTGTTTTTTATTGAAAATGGTTTTGTATTGCCAAATACGACATTAATCGACTCCGTATCATGTTCAGCTTGATATCTTAAGCCGTTTCTGAGATAAAGGGCTTTTATAAGCAGACGAACAAAGACGAGTGGACGGAAAACAAGTGACCTTACAAGAATTCCGTTTTTTTTTCATTTTGATGAATGGAAATCTAAAAAAAGGACACTTCTCGAGATTTCACTCACATCAATAAGACTATTTTACAATTTTATTTATTAAAATTGTACGCACTCTCTGTGAATAATATCAGGCTTATATGCTGTTTTCTATAGTTCTAAATAATAGAATATAGTATTGAAAATTCCATTTTCTCAAGTGGTGTAATCTTATCGTATTAGTTTCGTCGGTATTTCATTGGCGTAAAATTGTAAGAATTACATGTATTGGTTCATAATCTAAATAAAGTGTTGTGAAAATATTTTAAATAATGCGAAGTAGATACAAAGTATTAGTTAACAGTAAGCGCAATAAATATTTTAACTTACTTGTAAATTAAGACTGTAGCGTTCAGTCACAATAGTAATCCAATACAATGACTAGAGAGAATATTCATATTCATTAAAATTATTTCTGAGTAACCGGTCATCAAACAAGGAACAGTATGTTATATACTTTGCAAAATTTAATTGACAGGTAAGATGAAATTTTAATACGAAACATGCGATTTGTGAATATGCGTTTAGAATAAGTGATAGATAGCGCGTAGTAAATGTAAGAAGAGACTGCAGATTGAAAATTATTTACGCAAGCTTAATTATGTTGCGACCCCAACGAATTTTCATTGCGCCGTAGTCGAGCTTACGGTATTCATAAAGCTCGCAGTAATCTCTATGCACAGAGTATTTTCGATGTGAAAACGTATATATTCGTGTACGTGCAAATTATCATATTTTAGTTGAAGATATCTTGGTTAAAATTATTGGATTATGTTGGCGTATAAATAAACCCTTGTGGCTAATTTAATAATTTGTTTGTCAACATTGCATATTGAAAAAAAAACTCTTCGCAGATTCTTTTTTATGATTTAAACGTGGATTTTTATGAAGTTTATTTTACATAGCATAAGTGATTTTTATAATAATCTACAGTACTCCTATGCCATGAAGTCATAATATTATCCGAGAACGTTTAGGTAACGAAGATGGAGCGCCTCATAAATTCAAACCGGTCATTTATTTTCGTCGGTTAAATGTAGTGAAGGGTATGCATATATAAAGTCGGGCGATTTTATCACTACCTCTATGATTTTATTCCAGTCAACTAAAATTATGGTTCATGAGCTCTATAACGTGGATAAAGAAAAGTGACGGGACTTGAAGGGGAAAAAGGAAATTTATATCTTTGAGAAATCAAAATGGGAATAAATTTTGAATGTTTTTCCATAAATAAATTGATTAAGAGCATACGGAGTGATCAACGGTTATTAGAAAATTATGTTACTCTTGGAGGTGGTACAATAAATAAAAATATAAACGATAGAAAATAGATTAACATGTACATAGTTTTTTTTTTAAAAAAGTACGTGCGAGCTTTCGCACGTGCGGTACTTTTTATTTCCAGAACCTCGTAGGAAAGATTAAGCAATACATGTGTAAGTAACACAACGTTTTGTTTAAAGAACAGTTACAAATACAATAAAAAATAGCCGTTGACGCCCATATTAGGTGTGCGTGCGTGCGTGCGTCCATGCGTGCTTGCATGCGTGTATACGTGCGTGCGTGCGTACGTACATGAGAACGGGCATGAATGCGTGCGTGCGTGCGTGTCTGGGCAGATGACGTGCGCGAGCACGCGAGCGCGTGCGTATGCAAGCGCCGAACGGTGCAGGCGCGCGCGTGCGTATATTTGCGTTTGCGTGTGCGTGTACGTGTGTGTAGGCTGTACATCAATTTTTTTTAAAATAACAATTTTAAAAATTGTCATCAGTCTTTAAAATGAAAATGGATCAACGTATACCTTTTATTTCGAGAGACGTATTAAATATTGTAATTAAATAAATAACCTTAGCGATAAATACTGAATTAAATTAAATTTTCTAATTATCTCTTTTTTTACAGAATTTAAAATAAAAGTTATGAGGAAGAAAAGGATAAAAGATAACATAATTCAATTTAATTTAAGGTCAATGTTGTTTATAATTCGCAAATAAAAATTATAGCCATTTGAAATTTTTTAACATCCATAATTCATCTAAAAATGGAAGAATATAAAAAAATTATCATAGACTCTTAAAATAAAGTTATTTGAATAAATATTAATACGATATCGTTTCAATTACCATTTAGATTAATTATTCTTTGCTCCTTAATAAAATAATTTTAATTACGATCCCAAAATAAATCGACACGGTTTATTTATTATGTAATATTGCAACATTTAGAAACGTCGTTTTAAGCTAATCAGAATGTTTGAATTACCTGTCTGTTCTATGAATTTTTTTAAGATATTGTTTTATAAATGTAGATTTTTATTGTTTGTAAGATGTGGATTTGTGCGTATCAGTCATTTTAGTTAAGTTTTGATCATTTCGAGTATGTGGAAATAGTGAATATATCGCCGTTAAGAGAAAATATTTGGACATGATTTTAGTAATTTTAGTATTTTTAAATATTTTTAATTCACATAGGTCAGTCAATGTACGAGTTTGGCAAAAAAAAATACAAAACCAATTATAACTGCGAAACTATTAAAAACCGCTTAACATGTATGGAGATATTTCAGATTGACGTTTGTATTCTCTACCTCTAGTAGACATAATTTTTTGGAATACCTATGTACATATGTATATATATATATATATATATATATATATATATATATATATATATATATATATATACAGTTATCTCAAAAGCCAAGTATACGACTAATTCGAGCGATAGTCCAGGGTGTGATTATACGTCTTATGCTTTGAAATGCATGCAATGCCTAATTTGTGAGTGTCGTTGATTATGAAAATTTTAACATTTTGATCAAGGTAAATGATAGGTATATAAGTGATATAGTATTCAAATTATATTAAGAAAAGCGTGTATGGGTCAAGAAGACGTTACATACAATATATAATTATTATTGTGCATTGCATCTTGTTGACATGGTGGTGATATTATTATCTGATGGAACAACATTGCAAAATTTAATCAGGAAAATGTACACAACGTTTCACATTAATTGAAAATAGCTTCAGCTACAGTCATGCAATCGCGGTATCTGACGCGTCTTTGGTTTTACCGTTTTGCGATTTGTCAAATAGATTCAAAATCAAATCCTGGTATTTAATACTAATGTATTACTACCGTTCAAACCGCGAAAATTTCACAACACTTTCAGTCACATCTACTTTTTCCTTGTAAAACACACAGATCTTCTTCTATTTTATTCGTTGTGAATTAATTGATAGTGAATATGTTTCAACATTATCGAAATTTGCCTCAATATAAGCAGTATGTTGTACAACCCCTTAAAGTCAACAAAACACTATTGGTGACTTCGCATATACTACGATCCCACTAGGGCCTTGTTTATTGAACACAAGTTAAAGGACGACATTATCAGTCGATTTTAATTGCAATTTAATTTAATGTAAGTAATCTTTAGAAATAGTTTAAGAAATGTTTTTCTACGTAATAAAATACATTAAGCAAACCTTGTTTTGATGGAAGTATTTTTAAGGTTTAAAGTAATAGTTTTCCTATGCAGATCTCCGAAGTTTCACCTAAGATATGAGTACCATAAATATATTATACCTAAAAGAAAATTTTAGTTCTCTTATAATCGAAAACGTGAGTTTTCGTTTATAGTACAGTCATTTTTTAATGAGTTCTTTAATAGGGGTAGCAAATAAATAATGAAATTAATTTTGGTAACGACAGCTACTTCGCATCGTTCCAAAATTAACGTCCCAAAAATAAATTTAGCAGATTATTTTATAATTATATTTATCGTATTTTTTTAGGCTGAGTACTTATTATTTGAAGTGCTAGAGGCTGCTGGCTGCATGTCTCCAGGTTATGTTCTGAGGATCTGTTTAGCGGATTCACAACACTAAACATTTGTTATGTCATTAAGTAATGTATTTTTTGTACCAAACTATGAGGTTTAAAAGGAATTTGTTTATCATTTCATTATAAGGGTACTGTATTAATATAAAATTTAACATTTTATGAAAATTTCTATTAATATCTTGTTCAATGAAATAAGAAGAAAGACAAAATAAAAAATACATTTGAAAGAAACATTATTTTTGTAAATTCTAAAATGTTTTACATCAGTTTCCATGCATTTTTTTTCAGTATTCCATAAATTTTTAATTTTTTTATTAAAATCTTTTAGTTGATCGAATAACATTTATGTAAAGTTTTATCTTACCGTTGTTAATTTAATGGCAATGTACTGTTTCTTTATGACACAATGTCGTAAAAGCCAGAGACGAATAAAGAAAATGATACCGATATTTTTTTGCCCGAAAATAGATATAAATATTAATTTCAAATCATCTGTGGGCTATTAAGATTAGTTTTTACATAAATAGAACATATAAGAACGATGCCTGTTTAGGCAAGACTGCATGGATGCAAATATAAACTAAACTATTAATATCCGTTCAATAGAAAGTAACCCTCAATTTAATATATCAAAATTTTATCACCGTGAAAAATTCAAGAAACGATTTCTTCATGAAATACGTAACATGCAGCCACAGTCGACGACAATATTGAAGCGTATTCAGACCCGGCCTATGAAATATGTTCCTACAATTCTAAATACAAACACAAGACTCGGAATTTAACTTGTTGACAGTGGAATTTAGTCGAGAACGTTTTTATATACAAAGCAGCTCTCAATTCAACTTACATTTAATATTGTTAAATTTCCAGAATGTTAAGTATTTATTATATATTCCTATTTTCATGGACCAGAGTCTAGCTCATCGAGTAGAGACTATGAGAAACAAATAATTTTATATTTGCTTTATAAACGTAGAATAATTTTCTGTAGATAAAGAGTAAACTCATTCCCATCCAACTTTTAATAGTTGACAAAATTATAATTTGAATATAGTTTATTAGTATTGAAGGCCATCCAATAGTTTCGTCATATATATTACCAATACACATGATTGAAGAGAAAAAAAATAATGCAAATAAAGCAGTAAATCAGTATTCAGTACTTCCATTAAGGAAATTAATATTGTATTTCACTCCTTCATCTATCAAAAGCTGGGACAGAATATTTTTTTCTTAGTCTGAAGTTTCATTTCATATACCGGCTTTAATTTTGGTAATAGAATTTTTGAAAGGCTTTTCGTTAAGAGTATATTTTTGCCTTTTTAAGATCCACATTTTAGAAGGATAAAATATGAACTTTATATTTTATATTACGAAGAATTCTACGAATGGGATTTGGAGCAAAAATTTTAGGACGGAAAGGTGAAAAGATGCAATGGATAAAAGGCTGTAAATCGCCTTTTTTAATTTACAATTCTTCCTTAGAGGGATGGAAAAATTGCATGTTATTCTTCTGAAGTTCAATATTTTTAAGTCTTAAATTTATTTTAAGTTCTTTTATATTATTTAAGAAGTAGGTTCACTCTGCAAGGAAAATGAGCAAAGATTGCCTCCTACGCTTTTAAATCTTTATGCTTTAACTGTTCGTCTTAAAGGTCGTAAGTGTAATTTTTCAACATTTAGCTACTACAGACTTAGCAAAATTTTTTTAAAAATTTCAGTTAAAATGGGCACTTTTTAAATAAAACAGACAAATTTCCTTTTATCTATGGATAGACAAAGATTGTGTATCGATTTGATAAAATACCAATAAACACATTGCTTCACAGAAAGCAGTAAAGATAGTGTAATAACATTTTTACGTTGATAAGATACACATTCATTGGGATTATCGCAGACTTTATGAATTCCATAAGCCCGGCAGTGACCGGGAATCCGGGCTCAACGTAATTGTGTTCAGTTAAGTAACTCGCGATCTGTGCCACTTGCATTTTATCGTGATGGCGTGAATATTATTTATATGACACTTTATACATTAGGTATATGGAAATTAAATAAATGCTTGTAAAATCAAAAGTGCCACACCGCATTTTCTCTCTTAATAATTTTATTTTGTTATCGAATATTAGTTTTTCTTTTATTTACATATCTGGATAAAGCGATAAGTTTAAACTAGATAATTACAACAGAAATTCAGGTAAAAACTAATGAAAAAATCTTAATAAAATAATCAAAACCTATTTAAAAAAAGTTTGAAATTTAAAATTGCATCAAAACAGGCTAGAAGTTCTCACAACACGGACGTGAGAACAAACACCGAATACGAAAGAAATAATTAAATATTTGACAGAAAAAATAATATATCATTTTCTATGAAAACGATAAATTATTTCAACATTTGATTAAATACAGAGTTTACCAATAGTTTCGATGCGGTATTTGCGTACGTATCGGAAATCGCGGACATTCTAAGAAAAAGGCAACTCATTTGAGTCTCATACAGTATTATAGCAGGATATTTAGAGAAATAATAGATAACATATTAATGCAAATTAATAATAGATTTAAATCATTCGAATCCTTGGCCTATATGGGATGGTTACATTGGAATAAATATTTCTAATATAGTGAATCGTACTATAAAGTCATTTCTATTCGTTACAAGTCAGTTATCTAAAAATTTTGATTTTATAAAATAAAAAATGAACTAAAAGTAATTTATAAATCTACAGAATTTCGCGTTTTAAATTTTGAAATTGAAATGAATATATAAATAAATATACTTACATATAGACATATATAAAAATAATAAATTATAAATAAATAAATATTATAAATAACTTAATTTAAATATAATATGTATTCTTCCTAATAAATTACTTTTTAACAAATGTAGACTGAGAGATATGGATTTTTATATTAACAGTATTTTTTAGAAGCCGCTTAGGTAATATTTTAATGTGTATGTTCAATTTAATACTATTTACTTAAAGGTTTTTGAATTTGGCCTTTGGTCACATAAAATGATAAGAAAGTTATGCAAGAAAACTGACAAAAAGGGCATTAATATATATAATTTTCATAAGGAAAAAATAAAAAAAATTCAAACAACACTAAACCTTTAGATATATTGTAGTGTGTGTGTGCATGCATCCGGGATTCCGGTCGCATACGAAGATTCGCAGTAGTTGCTGGTCCGGATGTGTGAATACCTATATAATTTCTATATCCACCTCCTTTTGTAGCCTGCCTTACTCAAAAAGCACTGCATGCCACTGATTTCGAGTAATACATACTTATTATATACTTTAATTGTACAATTCTTAAATTTACATAAGTTTGGTAAAAACCTAAAATATTGAAGCAATGTTAAAGCAATTAAGCAGTTAAAGCAATTTCGATAAAAACTGTAAATACGTATTTATCCATCTTATCGACAGAATTATCATGCTATTCAAAGTATATCAATGTAGATCTCGCACAAAAATTATTCACCAGACATGACAAAATAACGTGTTTCTTTTTTAATTTAAGACCTTTTCCTTAGTACATGAAATAATACATCGCTGCAAATATTTACAAAAAATAATTTGCAAAGTAATTTTAATTGTTTATTTTGTCATAACTTAAGTCAATTTCTGAGTTTCACTTAATTTCAAAACAGCTGAATATAAATTGAAAATATAAACAGAAAATCTATTAAAAATTACCTGAGTAAAGTTTTTATGAAAGACATACTGTTATGATAATAGCTGTAATACATGATGAGTCATTATTAGTAACAAAATTTTATGACGATAATATTTTAACCAAACGACCGTTTTTTTTGGCTAAACGATTTCACTGCACACAGAAAAATTTTAGGGGTGATGGGAAAATTCCTCGGCCGCCAAAAATTTAATACCTGAGTTGCGTTAAGTAACACCGAAATCGATATAAATCGCAGTTATATTAATTCACAGTTATGCTATTCTAAAGAACGTGGTACGTAAGATTTTAACCTTGGATATTCTAGATTCGAGCTAGAAGATATTCGATTCGAGTAGGCGGAAGATATTTTTTTGGGGACATTCTCGATAGTATCACTGGAACTACCTTACATAAAATGATGAAAAAATCCTTTTGAACATTTTTATTCAATTGATATTACCCAACTAAAATTTTATATTAAAAAAATCTATCAATTCATTTGCTGTATCACCAAATTCTACTCGCTTGTAAAATACCCTTTGATATTAATATACTTGTGATCAATTAATTTTGTTTGTGTCTCGATATTAAGATACATGAATTTTATTAACATTACAAAATAACCCAATGTAACAACATATCTAGGACTGGACAGGAACAGAGAGATAATGGAGGATAAAGTATAAAAGCATAACCGCTCGCAGAATATTTTAGATAATTCCAATTTAGACGCCGTCTGCACTCAGACAACTAGACCGCAATTTGTGTGTCTGTTTTTAGTTGATTTCATAAGTTTATAACGTATCCGGTAAACGTTTCTCCTTACAAAAGAACTTCTGTGCTGAGGGAATGAGATTTTCTTATTTATAGAATTTTGCAGTGCCAAGTGCTAACAGTTGGAATTTTCTGCGGATAAATTTGGAAGAAAAATATTAGATTTTATTAAATGTAAAATTATCAAAATAATTATTAAAGAAAACTTTTTGAAGTGCGCTTTGTATTGAAATATCAAATTACCATATCTTCTTTTTAGTTCGTTTATGTGATAAAACATACCCTGTGTACCACCTCAGGCCTAACAGAATCCATAAGTGGAAGTTTCATCAAAAATCTCTTTAGAAATTCTTAGGTGGAGGGCGAATAAATAAACACAGTTTTTTATAGTGTGTTTTCATTAATTTTTTTATCTTCTCCTAAATTTTTTCGTAAATCCCTTTAATATGCTCACAGTAAAATATTATAGTTACAATATATGCATTGACACCGAAATACGATAACAACCAAATTTGTTTAAACTAATAATAAACCTAACTAAAGGAATTAATTTACAAATATTGACAGGAGAATCAAATTTAAAAAAAATTGGGGGAACAAAGTAAACTTGTATCCAATATAGATAACGTCGTGAAAGCGTAAGTGCAGAAGACAACCAATAACGACTTCTCCCCTCATGATTCTGGGATCCGCATTCAGATTGCTTACTTAAGTACCTACCCTTCTCGTACCACTACACAATTCATCTTTGACCATACTCATTTCGCTGATGTATTTTTCGTACATTTCGCGAGTTAAAGAACCAAAACAGCATCAAATATTGGGTAGCTTTTTATTGTTATTGTACTAATGCGAAGTCAATGTATTTTGGAAAATATTATATTCGCATATTTTCTATTTATGTGAACCTATTTTGATAAAATAATTACTGAGTGTTACTTCAAATCAATCCCTATCTTTTTTTTAGAAAAAAACTTTATCTGAATCGAGTCAGCAGTTTTTACAGCACATTTACGAACCGGCAAAAATTCTAAAAACAACATACAGATAGGACGATTGTAGGGTTTAGGTATATATATATATATATATATATATATATACATATATATATGTATATTCTATAAAATTAAAAAGATTTCGCTTATCGCGAATTTCTTATCTTTTAAATTTTATTTTTAAAATTAATTATCCATATCATTTCTCTTAGTTTTTAATATTTTACTTATTTATATTTGTAGTGACAAGACATGGCAATGACTTACATATTTCGCAGGTTAATTAGTTGAAATATAATGTCATGTGCGTGTTTCCTGTTATTTATAATGTTTACTTAAGTTTTTAATTAATTAACTTTTAAAACTTCCAGTTGAATTCGGTGAGCAAATCATCTCGTGGCTATATAAATCATCTTATGTCATTTTCTGTGAACTCAAATATTAATGTTTGCAATGTCATATTCAGAAGAATTTAAAAAATACTTACAAAGACTTTTAAGACCTGTTTCTAAGGAAATACTTACATTCAGTTTATTTTAATTATTCTCGAACACAACATCGCTATTCCACTGTCACATTACAGTGCGATTTGTGATGAATATAAATTATGAACGATGAATATAAATTAGTTTCATAGATTTCGTAAATGTTTTGTAATACACGCATCATTTGTAATTTAATATCTTATTATTAGTGAAAAGCGCAGATACTGATATCTACAGTTCATGTAACCCGAAATATGAACCGATAAATGTGCCCATTGACAAACAAACAATTAAATCAACGTTTAAGGTAAATTCTTGTGAAGGCCGATCTTTGTTTAAGGTAGCATATCGAAAATAAGTGTAAACATATAGCAGTGTATACGCAGATGACGTCGATGACAGACATCTAATTATTTAAAACGTGGCTAATCTGGTCGTATTTTCTGAAAAAATGTTTATGAGCCATGAGCAATTTGTTAAGGTATTTTAATTAGTTTATATAATCTTTATTAATATCCGAATACCACAAATTGCCACATATAAATAGAGACAAGAAGAGTGTTTAGCTGAGTTGTATTTTGTTTTCAAGAACTGAAATTTTCCGTTTAACGCACATGCAGTAAATTGTTCGATTCTAGACCTATACTCTAAGAAGCCACATTATGTTTCCCACTGGTCAATAGTGTGCAATAAAACTACGGCGGTAATAATGAACTAATTGGACGGCTGCACTCATTTCCAACAACGATGCAATTCGAGATTTGGTAAGAAATTTCATGACGTAGTTTAAAGAATATTGCAAAAGTGGATTTATCGTCAGTTCCCAGTACAAATTTGGTGGTATATGTGGAATTTACTTTTCAGATAATTTGAAAAAGAAAACTAACAAAGCATCATTTCAACTCAAGATTGATAGACTCGAATCAAATAAAAGTTATTGTGAAAGAAAGTGGTCAGTTTGTATGAAGAATTTGGCCTAGTTATGAATGTGAACTATTGATATGTCATATTATAGAAGAATTATATACAAATAAAAATACACAAGTTTTGGCTCAGTGGAAGAGTTCAGGTCTTCAAGAAAGGCATAAATGTAAATGATTTCGAGGTCATAATTAGTTGACACATGTTATAACGAGAAATATTCAAATAATACTCTCGTCATTTAATTTTTCCTTTCCACAAAGGATCAATTTTTTTATTTATTTTTTTTAATTTATTTTATTCAAAAGGTGAATTGCTCAATCTCCACCCTTCTTGATAAAAACCAATAGTGTGTGGTAGGCTTTTGAAACTGTACATAGCGTCGTCTGACTTTTTTTAGTTTATGACCATAGATTTATCTATGGTTATGAGTGCCTGTGATAGTCTCGATACGGTGATGTAGCAAAGATAGGGTATACTACTGATTAAAGGAAAAATTGGTGTTTATTCCTGGAAAATTTATTTACTGATCAAACTCAAGTACTGTTATCGCGATGCTGGTAGCTGAAAAATAGAAAACTCTTAATAGCCTTGATTTGTTATTTATTTATTTGATAAAATTTAAATACTTTTATCTTTTTTATTTGAAAATCTTCTTCGTATATTCTTTTTTGCAAAAAATAACGTGTATTGATAAGAATGATATTAAATATTTAATAAAATTAAATAAAGCCTATTTTACGCCGTACAAAATATACAGTAATGGATAAATACGGAAAGAAGCAAAAAACTTTATTTCCCACATTTTAAAAATGAACAAGCTCTTGTTACAGCTTCACCGGTTTTGCGAGAAAGACTTTTGAAATCCTAAAATAATGCGTCACAAAAAACACTTGCTGCAAAGTAAACAAACAAATTTTCATTTCTAGGAAGGTTAAGTGAAAAATATTTTTTCAAATAACTTTTTAAGTACTTTAACAATTTTTCAGATAATTGCTTTTTTCTCTTTTTAGTTTTTCAAAACCTACGTTATGTTTTATTTGTATGTGTGGATGATAACATTTACAGTTCTTAATATTTCTTTATAATAACCATTACAATTAAATCAAAAACAAGCTAATATTTGACATTTTCATGCAAGAATTTAAATAATGTCGATACTTTCATATTACGGCAGAGCGAAAACATTTTTTTCTTGAGGCTTTAGACTTAGTTGTGTCCATCACATAAAATATTTAGATGACTTTTTTCCTTCTGGGAAAGTACTAGGATCAAACAAAAAAAAAGTAGAAATTCTATATAGAGGCAAAAAATAATTCTTTGTGTTTGGTTTTCGTTCATGACTAAGCTGAAATTGGGCATTCTCCTTTGTTTCAACTTAAACTTTTTAAATAAAGTTTTAGCGCTCAATTGAGTTAGTAAATTTTTTAATTTATAATTTAAAACAATAATAAAAATCCAGAGGTTCTATAGATACAGAATAATTATTCACAAACTTCGCAATAATCTGTGTCTAAAAAATAGCGTCAAAATTTTACTTTTCGGCTACTCAGCTATAGAAAATAATCTTGGGGTTAATGTACAGAATATAATTTGCTCTTAATATAATTTTATAGCGATATTCTTGAAAATATCCTCTGCATTCAGGATATTTTTCAATATAATTCATAAGAGTTTAAGACACGGATAATATGTTTTTATTTGCCTATTTTGACATTTCCATCATCTCCTCTTGAAAAAACTTCTTTCTTTCTCCAGTTTACGGCATATTAATGACATTTGTGTCTCAGTTTTCTGCACAAATATATTTAATATGTTGTCATTTGAAATCGTAGCCGTGATTGTCATTTCAAAGTAATATAATGAGCTCTTGTTACTATTTCTTTTAACGAGTAAAAGCAAATATTGAATATATTTGGCGTTAATTTTGTAGAAATTAATTCTATGGGTGTGAATCTTTGCTAATAGCCCACCTGAAGATGTAATAAAACGAAACCTAGGTCGTAGTAAAGAAAGTAGAAGTAATACTACATCACGTAGTTTCATTTAATAGTGAGTAATAGCAAATTAACTGCGATCATCTTCATAGTAACATAATTTGATATTAATACTCATAAAAAGTTTATGTTTTAGAAGGAGATTGACTTTGATATTTTGATTTATTGCTCACTACTTTCATAATATCAGTTGAAGAAGGACTTTTCTTAACGTAATATGTTATCAACAACGACGTTTCATTACTTTATGTTTTTATTTTTTCATAGTAATAACTTTTCTCCAAATATCCGTCTCAAATATATACTAGATTTTTCTGTAATAAACAATTTACGGTCTTCTCTTGATTTATTTAATATGTTTTAACAACAGCCTGATGAGTGCTGCAAATGACGTTCCGAAAATAATTATAACAACGATGTTTCGCTTTTCGTGTCTTTTTATTAAAATTTATTTTTTATCAAGTTTTTAACAAACTTAAATGTGAATCTATATATTAAAAATTACATTTTATGATTAATATATGCTACGCACGTTAATAAAAGCTACTAGCTTAATTAACAAAAGAAAAGTCAATATGCTTACGCGAAAAAAAATTTAAGCATAATTTATGTTAGTAATTACCACGTTGATGTTCATATTAGCGGAAACAGAGAAGTTACTAGGTTTGTTAACAGAATTAACTTGAGTATATGAGGCCTATATTCTTCTAAAACATTTGTTTGCATAGTGTTATTTGCGCGACAACTTCTTTGATAAATGAGCCTATAAGGTTGGCAATTTTACTAACAATCTTTCAATAGGGACAATATTCCTTTGTGAACAATTTTGCAACTTTATGTTTTCCATACACGTTAGAACATAATTTTTTAGCTTTTGTTGCAAATATATATTTAAGCATTTAAAAAAATGTAATAAGACATTGTAAATATTGGGTTATTTAAAAAGTTTTCAGCCACGAGTTTAAACATTTTCTATAAATATTTTTAAAAGTTCTAAAATATTTTAATATATGGTTTAAATAGAAAGAAATAAGCTTAATTAATGACAAATATTGCCTAGTCTTCAAGCGCATTAAAATAAAGCAAATGTATTTTTATCTACTTTATGAGTTACTGTTTATCAGAAATGGCTGATCATAAACCCTAAGTTGGTTGACTGAAATAATTAGTAACAATTAAAGTAACTAGTGCTGAGAAGGTTAAATAAGTTAATAAAAGACAAAAAATGGCTTTGTGCAGTTGCTCTAGTGCAGAAAAATAGTAGTAGTAAAATATACAAACCGAAATACATTATCAGAAAGGAAATAAACTTCTCGTATGAAAAGAAAGGTTTTAATTATTGGCTGTTGCCTTAGGAGAGATTTACGTCGAATGTTGACATTTACATTTAGCAATTAGATTTTATAGCTAGCAAATAAATAGCCAACAAAACCAAATTTACTTTTTCCATGATAACGCTGCACCATATATTGCAAAATATACTCTTCAAACATTATAGCATTTGGGCTGAGTTCGGATAGCATATCCATCTTATAAACTGAATATAGCGCCACCATATTATAACTTGTTTAGAGCTGTGAGTAGTTCTATACGGAATATTTTCTATATTCCATATAAAATTACTCCCACAGAATGGAATGCTTTCAAAGACATTCCTAATTTTTTGGAAATATAAGTTGCTAGATTTTTTAAATTTTATATTTTGACTGCCAACTAAGTGCTTGCAAGTCATGAATAAAGACGACTAATGTATACACAGTTAAATTTTTTATATGTTTAGACTTTGACATATATTTTGCAGGAACAAGTGGTAATTTTAAACTTTTTAGTCAACCTAGAACATGGATTAAATTATTGATAGGAAACTTACTTATATTATAGTAAATATACTTATTTACGTAGTTCTCTTTATACGTGAAATACAATCAGTACAGGAAATCAATAGGAACAAAAATTTACTATGAAATGTGTGTGGCCGATTTTTGGCTCTATCTGCTGTCTCATAAGTAAACTTAATATACTCGTTTGTATAGATATAATTAATTTAATATACTCGTCTGCATAGGTGGTTGTTATGGGAAGTAATCTCCAAAGAAAACAAGTGACATATAACCACTGATCCTTAAATTTACTATGAATAATTAGAACGCATGGCTAAATTTTCATATGCCATTATAAAGGCGTAAATACACGTTGGTAGTGAGAGAGGTATATTGCGTAATAAATGTAAGTAGCAGGTATTGCAAATTACTTATGCAAGTTCAATTACGATGCATGCCAACCGTTTCCACCCGTCGCCGTTGAGCTCACGGTATTTCGTAATCTCATGGAATTCTGCGTAACGATGTTGTTATGACACCTTCTACGATATTCGAGATGGTTTCATTTTATTTGCACGTCAATAGCGTCTTTGCACATAAAGATCCAAATATTGGTATAGGGTAGTAAAATTTTCCAGAGATGTAGATTCTTAATGCTTGATTGGTTTAATATTTTAAGCTATTGTTAAACGTCTGGGCGTAAATAATTTTCTCACTTGGCGCAGTTTGAGAAACTATACTAAATCCGCCAATTTATGAAAACTTTAGAGCTAATAGAACGAAAATTTTACATTTTTAGTTCTTCCTATATTTGACACGCTATTTCTTTTAAATGTTAATTTTGCGAAGGCATTTATGACATAAATTATAGAAAATTTAATTTTTTACGAGATCACTTCCCGTTATTTTAAAGTTTGATCAGCAGTTTGCAACATAATTCGAAATAAACTAATTTTGCTAAATTCAACGCACTATAACTCGTTTACAGTAGATAATAATAGTATATAACTTTGGAAAATAACTTATTCATTTTTGCCATAATATCCAGGATTTAGGACTATGCTAGCTTGGAAAATTATTCAGAACGTAATCTTTGATAGTATTATACAGAAACATTTAAGTGGAAAAACCAAGTATCAAATACAAGTTCTTTAGACTAATAGTCAGTATCTCATCATAATTCATATAGTTGTCAATAAAGTGTGTTTTATAAAAAAAAACGCGATTTTATGTATGACGATAAATTTGTAAATAATTATTTTTATATATCTCATCCTGTGAGGGAAAAATCAATGAAAAACTTGCAAACGCCATGGTAGAAAATATTTTTATTAAATCTCAAGAACTATATTTCTGAATAATACATAAGTGATGTTTAAGTGAAAAGTTCAATGAATGTTTGGTTCATAGTTTGATATGTCCTTCCAAGATATCTTATGTAGCCTCAGTTTATTGTTGATTCTTATAGACATTACTATCCGTAAATAAATTATTATATTTATATGAGAGATCACTTTCCGTTTATTTTTTTATCGCTTTCATTTGCAGCTTTTCACATACATATTTTTGGTTAGTGCAATCGGAGTTCCCGTCTCTATGAATGTCTCTATTAAGGTTTACGGCTATGGAGGTACGTTAGAAATAACTTTAATATACACATTGCGTCATGTGTTCAAATGTTGTAGCATTAAATTTTTATTATCGATCAAAACACTCAAATTTATTCTCTTTAAAATGAATCCATCTATGAAGTTAAATCATAAACTAATTTATGCAAAGGTTCATAAAAATTTGTTAATCCGTTTAGACGTGATTAAGTAACAGACATCCAAACTTTCCCATTTATAATATTAGTGAAAATAGCCCTTTACTGCGATTTCGTCCATGCAAAATAGATTTATAACTGAGATATTTCATTGTTGGTTTTTAAAAGGGGATGCATACGATTTAAATAAATTTCTGGCTGCAAACAGAGAGTAGTAGATACTGTGAACAACTTTGAAGTTCTAGGTGAGAAAGAATATTTAAATCATTGAAACCCTGATCCTTTTTAAAAACAATACAATTTTGTACATATAATTAAAATCGTGAAATTTGCACATCGCTATTTGAAGTGATATGTTTTTCAAGATGACAACGAAACAAGCAGTGTATGTATTGAAAAAAAACATGGCGATGTTTGAGTGAAGAGGAGAGACATTATTTATCTCTGAGAAGAGATAATATCATACGTAATGTTAGAAAGAGACATGGATTTTTCCTTTGCGAGCATTTTGTTTTTGTTATCATAAAAATAATATTAAAAGAGCTAGATGTAGTTCTTTACGTCGGTTTGATGTCATTAAAATTTAAAAAAACTACTTATAAATTATAAAGATTATTTGATAAGTAATGATGTAAACTATCCACGGTGGAAAGTAAGCAACTAATACTATTTTTTTAGCTTCTAACCTAAAGTAGGGATATCTTCTTGTCCCAGTCATTTTCGTAGAATACAACAAGCACTATTAAAAATGACTTCACAATTCAGTATTACCATCCTCTTATAAATATTAAGTTTATTTTTTAAAAGGTGATACTTTTCTGAAGTTTGTCAAAAATGTGTATCCCTCGTTAGCTTGTATGTTGAAATTATATTTGTGAAACAAAACAAATAGAAAAATTCCGTGCTAAAATTCGGCGATGAATAATTCTGTAAAAAACTTTACTGAGGCAAATTTTCAATGTCATACGCTGATGCTCTACAGGCTACTATTGTAGATGTCTTTTATAAGTCTTTTTCCTTTGACCCTCTTGATGGCCATGAAATCAAATACTAATAGAGACGTAAAGGTGAGTGTAAAAATGGGACAAAATGTTTTTTGTCACAAAGAGAAGATATCTCTGACAATTTTCTATGCTATTTTATACCACAGAATTATTATCGTTCAAATGTTTTACTGTCATCTTGCTTCGTCCTTATAATACAGACACCGGTAAAATACTTAGTTGTAGTTTTATTTACGATTATTCTTTTTTAAATTTTGGCCGAAAAATGGCCAAAAAGAACTTTTTTAATTTTGTTATATCCATTTGTAGATCGCGATATATATATATATATATATATATATATATATATATATATATATATATATATATTTCGTTGTATTACAACATCTTCAGTATCATTATATATATATATATATATATATATATATATATATATATATATATATATATAAGGGTAAAATATTGTATAGATTGTTCTCAAACTTACCGGTTTATTTGTCAGAAAACTTGCTTATAGTTTTGCTTGATAGTTTTAATCCGATGTGATTTAAAAAGTTAGTTATGCGTCCTCGTAACTATTTATTTAAATTGCCTAATTCTTCATAGACTGGACTGCAAAACTGTGCACATGTAGCACAAAAATGCAATAAAAGAATAAGAAAAGCGTTTTTTTTTATTTCACATGATTTCTGAGGTCTCAATGAGGTAAACTCATGTAGTCCATAATTGTCATTTTCCTAAAATAAGTGCCATTAATGTCAAATATAGGGAGAATAAAACATATTTAACATATTTCATTTCTAGTAACTCACAAGCTGTTAAATGTATCTAGAATCATATTTTAAAAATTGCTCTCAAATGTATCATAGCTAGTTTAAAATAATACGGACATTTCCTTTATTTTTCTTCTATTTTGATCTAAATTTTAAGCACTGACGTTAGGTGATTTATATAAGGTGAATTATATATTAATAGCAAGACATACCCATATAGCGGTATAAATCTTGAGAACTTCACCGTGATGGGTAAAGTAGAAGATAAAAAGTTAAAAGGATGAAGACTCGATGGATCAGATGATAGAGGAGCTGAAGCTTTCTTTAAATACAATTCTCCATTAGGCGGAGTATTAAAAGCAATCGAGAGAAATAGTTGACAGGAAACGCACGTTTGATTTCAGAAATTCTTTTTGCGTTAGAAAGCCCTTGCTTTGATGATATATTATCGTACAACAGTCAAATACGGGGACAAAGTACTGGTAAGAAATGTAAAGTTATTGGTTAAAAATCATTACGTTAAATTTGGTAAATAATATCTATGTTGAATAATAACATTATAAAAGGTGTAATAACAAAATAATATAAAGTATGATTAGAACTTATATTATGAGGGTACCGTACATATTTAAGCACTTATAAACATTTAAGGGTACATAATATATATTTTAAAGAAGAATTTTTCACAATATAAATATATGGCCTACCATATTTTCACAGGTGTAACAACATGTTTATTTAAAAAATAAGATCCAGGAAAATCGCCATATTCTTCCTAAAATCTCCTTGTCAGATTTAACTAATTCTGTTTTTCATGATTTTCAATTGAATAATGCTAGGGGAATTTCTCCAATTTTTTCATTGATTTTGTTAGAAAATCTTTTTAAATAAACAATTTTAAATTAAGAACAAAAGTTTTTTCCACAATTAAATGAAACTACGTAATGTAGTATTAGTGGTATGGTGGGCTGTTAGCAAAGATCTTTGCTAACAGCCCACCTGAAGATGTTGTAATACAACGAAACCTAGGTCGTGGTAAAGAACTTAAAGAAAGTAGAAATAATAATACATTACGCAGTTTCATTTAATTATGAATAATGAATTTCTACAAAATTATCGCCAAATATATTCAATTTTTTTTGTTTCTCGTAACAAGCCCTTTTAAATCTTGTCCAAAAAAATTGTTCAAAAAGTTATTACTTTATTTATTCTGTTTTTTTTTTCAAAGTTCGTTAGTGTAAAACATGTGGGTTAATAGATGTATTACTGTGGAATCAAGTATCTAAGTCGCATAGTTTCTGATAAAAATTGCTATTACAGACGGACAAAGTCGTGAATGATCTTATAGAGTGATCTCAATTTTCCTTTTGAGGTACGGAACCCTAAAAACAGTAAAACCGTAAACTGTTAAGTTTCCACATCGGGCATTAAAATCTTTTATTTAATCTATGGACTAAATGTAAAAATTATCACGTTGTCAGTGTTAATAACATGTGATTCTTTAAATATTCTCTAATAGCTAATATAATATTGATTAGGCGTTACGATGAATGGAGATGGTATTACTTCGATCTGATGGGCGGAATAAGATCGATTGCCTTGACATCTGAATGCGCCTATGGAATGTCACAGAAAAACACATACAGTGGTTTTTAAGTTTAACCGCCAATGGATTGAAGTTACTTTTAAAAGACATAAGGTCATGTATGTTGCTCCATTTAATATAAATATTATCATGTTTTGAAGTAACTATATTCTTGAGAAGTTAGAAATAAACTACCAGAAGTTATGCATCACATTTTGATTCTTTCTATCCTCATAAAATCGTTCGGGTAAAGATCCCTAACAAGTGGTGTCAATTTATTCAATGCGCAGTTTTCAATCATAATTGTTAATTATATTTTAACTCGATATTTACTAAAAATCTACTTACTCTCCTCACGTTCCCCCAGGCGTTACATTTCACATACTTACATGAACGAGTTGAATTAGGTTGGTGACCTGTTTCGTAAAGGCTGATATATGATATATTTCTAGAGACGTCTTGAAATGATATTTTCTCCTCTCAAACCACTTTCCTGAAACTTTATTATTTGTCATACGTGGAAAGCATATATATACGAGCAGACATCAGAGTCACGCGGAGATTTCGTATTCCATTTTACATTGGAGCTTTTAATACTATTGGCCTAATAAATTTTCCATCTCCATTTACGTATATAAGGTCTACATATACGGTTACAACGTCATTTAATAAAACCAGTATACATTTTTGAGAGCTTTAGCAAAGTGAATTTCATTTGACAAGAAAATATTATATTACTTAGCAATTAGAAAATTTTGAATGTTTAGTTTATTGATACTAAATATTTTTGGTCGTACTGTCAACTGATTTTTGTATTTGCTTTTATTGATGCTATTTTACAAAGTGAAAGGTGACATGCAGTTGAATAGGCTAGTTATCATATTCATTGAAAACAAAGCTAATATCATGCAATTTAGTTTTATATAGTCCTTCATCAACACTGTTTTTTCCAACTCAATAGAACTGAACGAGTAACATTATAGCACGAAATATTTTTTTCATCTGAGAAAAGTGACGTGTATGTATTTTTATTATTACCATTTAGCCATCATAAATACAAAAAATGTAGCGAAATTCTTAAGGGATAAAAGGCATTCTAAAATTGCAAGGAAGTTAAATATCTCCAATTAGTATAAAATTAATATAATTCTGTACTTATATCAATAAACCATATTTTACCCGAAATAAAAATATGTAAAAGTATTTTTTGTTACTTGCTATGAAAATTACATCTGTTTTAGACCAAGTTTGATTCAAAATTGTCAACAATAAAGTATATCAACCACATTTATTAGAGTAATTCTGTTATGTGAGTATTGTAAATGTGATTTTGTAAATATTTTTTGTTGTTTTATGGATAAATTATAATATTTACGAACTTCTAGTCTAGACCAAATAAAATACATTTGTGAAATATTTCAGGCATTGGAGATAAATCCGCAGATTTGCAAAAAAACTGTCGGGGAAATTTTCCAAAGGAGTTTGTTTCACCTTAACAAGTGTCAAAATATGATCACATCCCTATTATTCGTAGTGAAACCAGAAATTATCATGATTTTGTCATGTACATCCGTTCGTCCGTCCTAGCTTTGGTGTTTCTACAATTTTAGAACTGTATTCATAAAACTTTGTACATAGTTGCTTCAGAAGGACATTTTAGTTAATATGCACAAAAATTAAAAAAAAAATGTAACATGCTTACCAGTTGTGTAAAGTGTGAGCAAATTATTTTTTTCCTAGCTCGTTGAGTTAGACACAGATATTCGACAGTTTTTTTCAATTGAAGTTGAAATTGTATTTTTTTATTTGAACTTTGATTAGTTAATAATAGATTTGAAAAATCCTTAAGAATTCTTGATACCAGTTTTCAATCTATACTTTTAATTAAACTTATTTCGTTTTCGATTTCGAGCCCTAAAAAATTTAAGATATGTGTAAAACCAGAAAAATCTACTTTAAGCTTCATTTATACCTGCAGACACCGTAAGTAGCAGGCAAGTAACTGTGCTGATGTAAAAATATTGTTATTTGCAATATCTATGCGCGTATTCACATCTAATGTACATATGTAAAATTAGCGCGCCCGCATAGGCACGGACTGGCACTGACAAGAATTCCCGGTAAGAATGTCTTGTACGTGTTTGTACATTCTGTAATAGTTTGTGGTCACCTTTGCGGTTAGTATGGATATGTCAACGTCACGCACATATAGCCAGCAGCATGAATAACGAAAATGAATAGAATTAGTTAGAAGCTATACATTTCTTTTCTTTTTAAGTGACCGCAGGTACAATGCTTTTTTGTAAAAGTGACGCACGGGAAGTAATTGCAAAGGAGCTCCAAGTAAAAGATATGAATCGAATGTCTAAACTTTTACTAACTTATTGACATTGTTCCTGCAAGTGAATCAAAAAACGAAGTAAATTTGTCTTTGTATGTCTTGTGAGTGGCTGTTGGCCGTATACCGCTAGATATGAAAACATGCCTCTGTGTTGTGTCTACCACCCTACGTGTTGAATACGCTTCATATTAATAGACATGAATCAACCTTCATGCGTATTTTATTGCGAAATTGGTCTATTTTTAAACTTCCATAGTCAAACAACATAAACGAAAACCTTATATTATCGTCACATCCGTCCATGTGTCTATCCGTACCTGTCCGTCACACTCACACTGTTTCCACCATTCTTGACCAATGTGCATGAAATTTTGCAAGTACATGTCTTATTAGGGGCCTTAATTATTAAGTAGCAAAATATTGAAATTTTCTTAATATTCTTCCACATATTTGCAAAGTTGATGTAAAAAATGTCTATTTCTTAGTTTTAATATTAATTTTTAAATAAACTAATCGACAATGGAATAATCGATACTTTATTGGCAAATATTGATGGCTTAACAGCATGCTTGTTTAATCAAGGAATATAGTTTCATATAAGAATAAGAGGGTCCTTTGAAAACTGTACGTAACGTTAATGAACAGAAGCAAAAAATTTAAACCTCCTCGTAGTGGAAATTCGTTTTTATACCTGCAGTTAGCAACAAAATTTATATCTAGACATTTTTAACGAAAGTCATGACGTGCCAAGATTTATGCTTGAAGGCATCTTAATTTAATAATTGTTAATAATGTGCGTTTATCCGAATATTTTCCTATTTAAATGGTTGCTCATCCCCGAGATTCATATTAGTGTATGAATATTGAATATATTTGGCGTTAAATTTGTAAAAATTCATTATTCACAATTAAATAAAATTAGGTGATATATTATGCTTTCTACATTCTTTAACTACTTTACCACGATCTAGGTTTCGTCGTATTACAACATCTTCAGGTGGGAAATTAGCTAATATTTACCATTATTGTATGAATCTAATTATCCGTAATAAAATTATTCTCTTATGTAGATATTAATTACTAATTAATAATTGTTAAATTAGTTAATCATTTTACATACTGAAATACTTATCTAATAATACCTCATATAATGGAAGGCAAATTTTTAAGAATGCCATTAAGAGGGGTATAAAAGTGAACAGTCTGAAAAACCTGCCGAAATTCTAAATTAGTTAACTTACAATAATTTTAAGATAACTAGATAATTATGAAATTATACTTTATGCTTGTTTTAATATGCGTCAAATAGGGTCTATATATATTTAAGTTAAATGATTGGTTACTATCTTAGACTATACGTATGATGTAATGTTTAATAAAATATTTTTCAATGGGAAATTATGTAAATATAAAGAAACATCTCAGTTTGTAGAAATTGTAAAACAAAGTAATTTTCACAACGATTACAACAGAAAAAAATATGTGCTTCGACAAAATACTTACTTGTTTGTTTTCAATCACTGTCAACATCTATAAGCCACATTCGCCAATTTCTTCTGAGATGAAACAAAATATAGTAAATAATTTGTTTCCAACTTTAAAGAATTATCTATTAACGTAAATAAATTAACATTGCATGATTTTTTAAACCCTTGTTTGTAACACGCATTTATTGACTTCCCTTGTATGTACCTATGTTTTAAGGAAATCTAGCTAGATTTTTCTTAAACTTATACTATTCTGATGGCATTCGATTAACATGGCATCACCGAACTGATGGCACTACCGAGTTTTCAACTCATGAGGGAGGCTGTCGTAGAAACTTCTCAACGGCTAACAGATTGATTTTATTTAAAGTTTTATTTGAGTTTTGGTTAGATGTGTAATCAGGAGCCTCTGGTGACGGTGGTGGAATATGATCATAGCGATTTTTCAATGGTAAACCCATCGAGATTTCTCAATGGTAAACCCGTCGATACTGTACTCCTTTGACTTGTCTTAATGAGCGCCTCCGCTACAAGAGCTTTTTTTGTAAATTATAATTTTTTCTTTTTGACCATTGCTAGTTTCTTCCCATATTTGAATTTAAGATCTTAATAGAAATTACTCAAAATAATGCATGACACATGATAAACTACTTCTGATGCAAAATATTTATTTATAGCACAACTTGGTTATATACGAATAATTTGGATGACAAATAGTCTTCATAAAGGGTTAATTTGAGACCAAATTACATATTCTTGCTAAAGATTTATAATAAATTAAAATAAATTATTGTACACATCACATAGTCTTTTATAGTTACCAAAATCGACAACGAGCGACTTTCCGGCTGAAGCACTCTTCATTCGTAACAATATTCAAATTTGTGAATAACAAAAACATATATTCTCACATAAAGAGTTAATGGTGAAATAGAGGATACCAAATAACGTTTTTACCCCCTATTTTGCCTTATACATACAGATTATCGCAAGCGTTATGAATTCTATAAGCCAGCTCATAAAACCGTTCAGGCTGAATGTAATTGGGCTTACGTAAGCAATTTGCAGTCTGTGCTACTTACATTTATTGCTGACAAACGCTGTGTCTAGCAGAATTCTATATAATTTTAGATATGAAGTTTTGTCCTAGATTCTGACCATCTAGAAAAAAGGTTCACGTTATGACCAAATTCACTGATATTTCCGACACCTGTTCCTTTTATCGTTGGTTCACAGTATTATCCTAGAATAGTATGTGTAGATATTATCCTAGAAGTATTACTGTAAGCACACAAAATTTTAATTTAAATGTAAATTTATTATTTTACTTTTGTAAAATATTTATCATACAGTAGTTTACTTTTTACTTAATGATTATTATCATAAATAACAACTATAAAACACCTTAAATAACCGTTATAGAGAATTAGATACCATTATGTTGTATTTCCTAATTATTTCTTTGTCTATGATTCTTCCTTACATTGTTTTCATGGATCTTCGAATTCTTGGTTTGATTACTCTTTGAAATTTTTTTGTTATTAATGCAATAAAACAGTGTAGAAATTTGCAATAAATGATATAACTTTTTATCCGTTTATTTACTGAATTTTTGAATCAGATGAATTATTTTCAAAATTTTCAACCCAGATAAACATAAAAATTAAATCATTTTACCTTTTAGGTACTGACTACGTAACTAATGCTACCACCTCTTAGTGACCGCGAAAATTCTACCTTTTACTATTTTATTATAACTTACCTACGGGATCCACAAAACAGGTCAGATAAGATGGTACAGTGCCAAGAAAACTACCTCAGAAATTTCCTAGAATATCAACTTTGACGATTTTAGAAACAATTTTTAAATTTTTTAGATCGATTTATATAAATTCCATGTATACGTAAAATAAATTGATTATAATGTAGATTTACTCATATTATTGACTGCATTTCGCCGATAACATTGATAAGTGTATCAGTTTTGTTTATAGAGACAAATTATTACCTACACATATATAAAATTATACTACGCTCGGTCTCTCTTCTTAAGTAACGGTATTACACCTGTGTTGTACCATCTTTAAGGTATTTATTCGTCGAAGGCGAACTTAATTTGTTCTGTTAGTTCCTACAAACCCATTTTCTGTCTTTTCGCCTATGCTTTCCGGTATTGATGTTTTGTTGTTCTTTAGTAATAATGTAGCTGTTTATATCTTTTCTTTTGTGAAAGGCAATGGATCCTTGCAAGATTCGCTTATACAGATATTTTATTAGTACAATTGGATTTCCTTTCACATTTAGGACTTTCGAGATGCGTCAAAATATATTTAATATACACGCTGAGCCATGAATTATCATTTTGTGGTATTATTGAATAAAACACTCAGTTTTATCCTACTATTTAAAAGTTGCAATTATACTAAATTATATCATAAACTATGCATATGCCATGTTTCATTAAAATCTGTTCTTTAGTTTAGACGATTCAAACTTTCTAATTTGGAATATTAGCAAGACCAGTTCTTACTTGCGACTTTGTCCATATAAAGATTGCTTTATGATGAAATTTGATATTTCATAGGTGGCTTATGGCAGCTGCTGTATACAACTTAAACATATTTCAAGTTGCAAGCCGATATTGGTAGGCAGGGCGAAGAACCTTGAAGTAGTAGGTGAGTACTGGAGATAAATTGCGGAACGACTTATATCATTGAAATATTGATGCTTACTTCTTAAGCACAATGCACTTCCGTACATATAATAACATTTTAAATTTTGCATTTTTTTATGCAGGGGAAATATTTGTGAAGAAAACATTGAAAAATAAAAAAGAATTGATAGAATGTATTAAGAATATTTTCAGATTTTTTCTCTTTGTGTGTTAGTCAGGTAAAAATAATAATGTCATTTGGTTGAAATTTCTTACCTAACAGAGCATTTCTAGCCTCATTCAGCGACGTGGTTAAGTTTTTGTTAATCCATAAGAAGCTTTATATATTCCCATCAGTGCTAACATTTTTGTCATTATTGGTTAATTTTTTAAGTTTTTGGAGGAAAAATTTAAATAGAAAATATAAAATAGGAAGCCACTTAAAACATAGTACAAATACTAATTTAGTACTCCTTAATTCAGTATTCCCATAGAGCTTACTGTATTACGGTGTTCCTATTCCCTAAGAAAAAATACGATATGTACCTTTTTTGTTAGTTTTGTTGAGTTTTATAAAAATGTTAATTTACCGTTTTATATATTATAGTTGGTCGTGTTTATTATGAAAAGGGTGTAAGATTTCCGTTATAAAACCAAAACTGACTTATTAACGGTTTTAAATTTATATGAACAATGTCGCCCATATGTCAATTAAGCCATATATTTACGTGAATTAATTCTAATTCCTATATTAAAAAATCGCGGAATATAATAAAGCGTTTAATGCGAAAAGTTTGGAAAATTTCTCAATTTGTTGTTGCTTGACAATTACATTTCGTGCATCTCCCTGTGCGTACATGTCCATGTGCCGTATATCCGTACGTGCTGTTTATTTAGTTTACAGCAACAAGTCAGAAGTTTACAGTAACAAGTCAGAAGTAAAAATTGGATTTTATTACCTTCTTTTAACATGTTAACAGTTTTCAGTGAATTTTGGCACTTAAAAATTAGCTTTCACTTAGTCAGATTCAACTAACGGTATCGCCAATCTAAATAGATCACTGTTTTGTGAGAACTTCTCTCTCACAGTTTAATATATATTATAAAAGCAGATGATTTTTTTATTCAATCGTTTTAGGAATAACTATGCAATATCATCACAACTTTGAATGAAAATATTTTCTTTTGTAGTTTTCCTTAGAAGTTAATATAATGTACAAGATGGTGTTTAGACCTCTCGTAACTAAAGCCATTCTTATTAAAAAATCTAGCAATTTTCCAAACAAATTCAAACCACGACGAGAGTATTTTATAAACCATAGAAAAAAGACAAAAAATCTGTTATGGAAAAGACCAAAAATAATAATTTCTAATTTGTTTTTTATTGAAAATGGTTTTGTACTGTCAAATACGACATTAATCGACTCCGTAACATATTCAGCTTGGTATCTCAAGCCGTTTCTGAGATAAAGGGCTTTGACAAGCAGACGGACAAAGACGAGTGGACGGACAACCAAGTGACCCTACAAGAATTCGTTTTTTTTTCATTTTGATGAATGGAACTCTGAAAAAAGAACACTTCACGAGATTTCGCTCACATCAATAAGACCATTTTACAATTTTATTAAAATTGTACGCACTCTCTGTGAATCATATCATGCTTATATGCTGTTTTGCTAGAGTTCCAAATACGAGAATGTAATATTGAATGTTCCATTTTCTCAAATAGTGTAATCTTAAAATATTAGTTTCATGGGTATTTCATTGGCGTAAAATGGTAAGAATTACATGTATTGGTTCGTAATCTAAATAAAGTGTTGCAAAAATATTTTAATTATTGCGAAGTAGATACAAAATATTAATTAATAATAATTGCAATAAATATTTTAACTCACAGATTTGTAAATTAAGTTTGTAGCGTTCAGTCACAATGTTATTCAATACAACGACTAGAGAGAATATTCACATTTTTTAAAATTATTTCTGAGTAACCGGTCTTCAAACAAGGAACAGGAAGTAATATATTTTCCTATATTTCATTGACAAGTAGGATGGAATTTCTTTACGAAACATGCGATTCGTAAATATACGTTTATAATAAGCGATAAATAGCGCGTAGCAAATGTACGAAGAGACTGCAGATTGAAAATTACTTACGCAAGCTTAATTATGTTGCGCTTCAACGAGTTTTCATTGCGCTGTAGTCGAGCTTACGGTATTCATAAAGCTCGCGGTAATCTCTATACTCAGAGGATTTTCGATGTGAAAACGTATATATTATTGCACGTGCAATTTATTATACTTACTTGAAGATATCTTAGTTAAAATGTATTGGATTATGTTGGCAGATAAATAAGCTCTTGTGGCTAATTTCATTATTTTTTTGTCAAAATTGCATATTAAAAAAAAACCCCTCACAGATTCTTCGTCATTATTTAAACGTGGATTTTCATAAAGTTTATTTTACGTAGCACAAGTGATTGTTATAATAATCTACAATGCTTCTACGCCATGAAGTCGTAATATTATCCGAGAACGTTTAGGTAACGAAGATGGAGCACCTCATAAATTCAAACCGGTCATTTATTTTCTTCGGTTAAATGCAGTTAATGGTATGCATATATAAAGTCTGGCGATTTTATCACTACCTCTATGGTTTTATTCCAGTCGACTAAAATTATGGTTCATGAGCTCTAAGCTAACGTGGATAAAAAAAAGTGACGGGACTTGAAGGGGAAAAAGGAAATTTATATCTTAGAGAAATCAAAATGGGAATGAATAAGGGAATGTTTTGAAATGAAATCGGAATGTTTTTTCATAAATAAATTGATTAAGAGCGTACGGAGTGATGAAAGATTAATAGAAAATTATGCTACACTTGGAGGTAGTATCATAAAAATATAAACAATAGAAAATAGAATAACATGTACATAATTTGTTTTAATAAAAATGCGTGCGAACGCGCGCATACGTGTGGACATTCTGGCCTGCGTGCTTTAATAGTTAAGTGTAATTTTGCTTAGACTTTCTCTTTCCAGAACCTTGTAGGAAAGATTAAGCATACACACGTATAAGTAGAACAACATTTTGTTTAAAGAACAGTTATAAATACAATAAAAAATAGCTGTTGAGGCCCGTGTTCGGTGTGAGTGCCTGCGTGCGACCGTGCGTGCTTGCGTGCGTGCATACGTGTATGCGTGCGTACGTACATGATAACGTGCATGAATGCGTGCGTGCGTGCGTGCCTGCGCAGATGGCGTGCCTGTGCTTGCGCGGAGAGCACGCGAGCGCGTGTGTATGCAAGCGCCGACGAGTGCATGCGTGCTCGTGCGTGTGTTTGCGTGTGCGTGTGTGTGTGCGTGTGCGTATGTGTAGGCTATACATCTATTTTTTTAAATAACAATTTTTAAAAATTATCATTGGTCTTTAAAATGGAAATAGATCAACATATACCTTTTATTTCGATAGACGTATTAAATGTAGTAATATTGCATAAATAGCCTTAGCGATAAATACTGAATTTTAATTTTCTAATTATCCTTTTTATTTACAGAATTTAAAATAAAGGTTATAAGAGAGAAAAGGATAAAGATAACATAATTCAATTTAATTTAAGGTCAAGGTTGTTTATAGTTCGCAAATAGAAATTGTAACCATTTGAAAATCTTTAACGTCCATAATTCATCCAAAAATGGAAGACTATAAAAAAATTATCATCGATTTTTAAAATAAAATTATTTGAATAATTACTAATACGACATTGTTTCAATTACCATTTAGATTAATTATTCTTTGCTCCTTAATAATATTATTTTAATTACGATTCCAAAATAAATCGACACGGTTTATTTATTATGTATTATTGCAACATTTACAAACGTCGTTTTAAACCAATCAGAATGTTTGAATTACCTGTCTGTTCTATGGTTTGAATTTTTTAAGAGATTTTTATTGTTTTTAAAATGTAGATTTTTATTGTTTGTAAGATGTGGATTTGTGAGTTTTAGTGTCTTGGTAATTTCAAGTATGTGGAAATAGTCAATATGTCGCGTTTAAGAGAAAATATTTGGACATGATTTTAGTAATTTTAGTATTTTTAAATATTTTTAATTCACATATGTCAATCAATGTACGAGTTTGGCAAAAAAAAATACAAAACCACAAACATATATGGAGATATTTCAGATTGACGTTTGTATTCTCTACCTCTAGTAGACATATATTTTTGGAATACCTATATACATATGTATATATATATATATATATATATATATATATATATATATATACAGGTATCTCAAAAGCTAAGTATACCGCTAATTCAAACTATAATCCAGGGTGTGATTATACGTTTTATGCTTTGAAACCGGCATGCCGGCAATGCCTAATTTGTGAATGTCGTTGATTATGAAAATTTTAACATTTGGATCAAGGTAAATGATAGGTATATAAGTGATATAGCATTCAAATTATATTAAGAAAAGCGTGTATGGGTCAAGAAGATGTTACATATAATATATAATTATTATTTTGCATTGCATCTTGTTGACATGGCTGTGATATTATTAGCTGATGGAACAACGTTGCAAAATTTAATCAGGAAAATGTACACAACGTCTCACATTAATTGAAAATAACTTCAGCTACAGCCATGCAATCGCGGTATCTGAAGCGTCATTGGTTTTACCGTTTTGCGATTTATCAAATAAATTATAAATTAAATCCTGGTATTTAATACTATTGTATTACTACCGTTCAAACCTCGAAAATTTCACAAAACTTTCAGTCACGTCTACTTTTTCCTTGTAAAACACACAGATCTTTTTCTATTTTATTCGTTGTGAATTAATTGATAGTGAATATGCTTCAACGTTATCGAAATTTGCCTCAATATAAGCAGTATGTTGTACAACCCCTTAAAGTCAACAAAACACTGTTGATGACGACGCATATACTACGATCCTACTTGTGCCTTGTTTATTGAACAAAAGTTAAAGGACGACATTGACAGTCGAATTTAATTGCAATTTAATTTAATGTAGGAAATCTTTTGAAATAGTTTAAGAAATGATTTCTACGTAATAAAATACGTTAAGCAAACCGTGTTTTGATGAAATTATTTTTAAGATTTAAAGTAATAGTTTTCCTCTGCAGATCTCCGAAGTTTCACCTAAGATTCGAGTACCATAACTTAGAAGAATACATATACTATACCTAAAAGGAAACTTCGGTTGTGTTATTACCGAAAATGTGAATTTTCTTTTATAGTACAGTTATTTTTTTAGTGAGTTCTTTAATAGGGTAGCGAATAAATAATTAAATTACTTTTGGTAACGACAGCTACTTCGGATCGTTCCAAATTTAACGTCCCAATTATTTAAAAATAAATTGATCAGACTATTTTATAATTACTTTATCGTCCTTTTTTGCTTATTATTGTACTTATTATTTGGAGTGTTAAAGTGGCTGCATGTCTCCAGGTTATTTTCTGAGGATCTGTTTAGCGGATTCACAACACTAAACATTTTTTATATCGTTAAGTAATGTATTTTTTGTACCAAAATATGAGGCTTGAAAGGAATTTGTTTATCATTTCATTAGTGTAGCATTGTAAGGGTATTGTATATTAATATGCAATTAAAAATTTTATGAAAATTTAAATTAACATCTTGTTGAATGAAATAAGAAAGAAAGATAAAATAAGAAATACATTTGAAAGAAACATTATTTTTTTAAATTCTGAAATATTTTACATCAGCTTCCATGCAATTTTCTTTCAGTATTCCATAAATTTAAATTTTTCAATTAAAATCTTCTAGTTGATCGAATAATATTTATGTACAATTTTCATATTACCGTTGTTAATTTGATGGCAATAGACCCTGTTTTTTATGACACAATGTCGTGAAAGCCAAAAAGGAATAAAGAAAATGAAACTGATATTTTTCCCTCCAAAACCTAATTTAAATGTCGATTTCAAATAATTTTTGATCTATTAAGATTACTTTTAATAGAAATAGAACATATAAGAACAATGTTTGTTTAGGCAAGACTACATGGATATAAATTTAAACTAAAATATTAATATCCGTTCACTAGAAAGTATAGTACCTCGATTTAATTTATTAAAAGTAAAGTACCTCGATTTAATTTATTAAAATTTGATTACCGTCGAAAATTCAACAAACCATTTCTGCATGGAATTAGCTGAGATAAGAGTAGCATGCGGCCACAGTCGAGCGCCAATATTGAAGCGCATTCAGTCCCGGCTTGTGAATTACACATTCCTACAGTTCTAAATACAAATGCAAGACTCGGAATTTAACTTGTTGACAGTGGAATTCAGTCGAGAACGTTTCTAAATACAAAGCAGCTTTGAATTCAACTTACAATTAATTTTGTTAAATTACTAGAATGTTAAGTATATATTATCTATTCCTATTTTCATGGACTAAGGCTATAAGAAACAGATAATTTTATATTTGCTTTATAAACGTAGAATAATTTTCTGTGGGTAAAAGAGTAAACTCATTCCCATCCAACTATTATTATCTGACAGAGTTATAATTTGGATATAGTCGTAGCATACATTTTATTTATTGTAGGCCATCAACTAGTTCCATCAGAAATATTACCAATCTGATTGAAAAGAAAAAAAATAATGCAAATAAATCAGAAAATAAGTGTTCAGTCATAAATCAGTACCCCATTCAGTAAATTATTATATTCTTTCACTTCTTCATCTATAAAAAGCCGAGACAGAATTTTTTTTTCATAGACTGAAATTTCTTTTATACTCAGGCTTTAATTTTTGTAAATAGAATTCTTGAAAGACTTTTCGTTAAATGTATATTTTTCCTTTTTAAGATCCATATTTTAGAGGGATTAAAAATTAACTTTTTGTTTAAATATTGAAGAAGGATTCTATGAATAGGACTTAGAGTAAAACTTTTAGGATAAAAACATAAAAAATGAAATGGATAAAAGGATAAAAACCCCCTTTTTTAATTTACAATTCTTCCTTCGGGAGATGAAAAAATTGTAGATTATTCCTCTGAAGTACAATATTTTTAAATCTTAAATTTTTTTAGCTCTTTTATATTATATAAGATGTAGGAAGTAGGTTCACTTTACTCTTACAAGGAAAATGAGCGAAAATTTTCACCTTCGCTTTTCTATTTTTATGCTTTAAAGCTCGTAACTGTTATTTTTCAGCATTTAGCTACTACAGATTTAGCACGATTTTTTTTTTAAATTTCAGTTAAAATGAGCAAAACGCTTTGGTTTGTACTTATTAAATAAAAGAGAGAAATTTTCTTTTATCTATGGATGGAAAAAGAATGTGTATCGATTTGAGGAAATTAATATTTTGTTCCTCAGTTATAAACGCATTGCTTCACAGAAAGCAGTAAAGATGCTCTAATAACATTTTTACGTTGCTAAGATACGCTTTCATTGGGATTATCTTAGACTTTATGAATTCCATAAGCCCGGAAGTGACCGGGGATCCGGGCTCAACGTAATTGAGTTAAGTTAAGGAACTCGCGATCTGTGCCACTTGCATTATGTCGCGATGGCGTGAATATTATTTATATGACACTTTTTTCATTACGTATATGGAAAATATAATAATATTTAATAATTGCTTATACAATCAAAAGTGGCACACCGCATTTTCTTTCTAATTAATTTTATTTTGTTATCGAATATTAGTTTTTCTCTAATTTATGTATCTGAATAATGCGACAAGTTTACACTGCCGATTGTCCGAAATCGCGGACATTCTAAGACAGAGGTGAATTCATTTGAGTCTCAGACAGTATTGTAGCAGGATATTTAGAGAAATAACAGATAATAAATTAATACAATTTAATAATAGATTTAAATCAATTGAATCCTTTCTATCTGGGAATATTACATTCGAATAAATGATGAGAAAAATCCAAAAATGTAATGCCTTAATTGAATTGAGTAACAACGAAATCAATATATGGTGTATAATATTTCGGTATATTGGTGTATATGACTTCAGCCTTAGCTATTCTGTGCATGTCATGAAGCTCTCGAGCGCGTATTATAATATAAGAAAATCGGAAATATAAGAAAATCGTTGGTGAGACCAAAAGTGATAGCGGCTACGTCTACGCTAATATAAAATAAAATTTTCCTGTCTCCTGCTATTGCGAATATTAAGGTAATTTTTTTGACAACAAAAAGCTTGATATCCTTTTTTAATTTCGTCTGTGATACTTAGCTAAGAACTAAAAGCAAATTAAAAAATAATTTAAAGACAAATTAATGGTAATTTTGATTATATATTCCAGAAAATCTACACAAAAATAGGGAAAATTTTATTTACGGTTGACACCAAGAGAACATATTTTATCTGTAGCATATCACATCTATAATGCTTTTGTGCCGTACTTGAAATATTTTAGTTTTTCAATATGTGGTGTACCACAAAAAATTGCATTTTTCTTCTTAAAATATTATTTACCTTGATTTTTATTCAATTTCAGTAAATTTTCTCTACTTAGAGGTTTATAAAAAAATAAAATCAATGTATAATAAACATTTCTGGATTAAGGTAATGAAAATTCCTGGATTAATCAGTACAGGTGGTTAATTTAATATTATTACGAATATCCCCACTTTCAATATAGTTCCTCCAAAAATTAAGATAAGCACAGGTGTAAAGGGACACTGGCACTTTTGTGAAGCAATCGAACTATATTAATTATACAAATTATTAGAGTTCCTACTCCTCGGATTCGAAAACTAATTTAATACTATTTTAAAAATTTAAACATTAATACTATTTTTCTCCACATAAATTATATATTTGACAGGTATAAAAATATTGTGAATCCCTCAAAGACCATTAGATTCTCAATCATTGTTATAGTTTTTCGGTAAATTTTAAGTAAATTTCTAGTAAAGCTGTTTTTTAGATAATTTTGACTTCAACACTTTCTGCAAAGATACGTTTTTTGTCGACATTTTCAACAATATCTCCAGAACTACTTTAGATAAAATTGTAAAAAAAATGGAACTGAAAATCCTTTTTAAATGTTTCCTTCATTTGATACCCCAAACGAAATTTTACGCTAAAAAAACTCTTATTACTTACCATACGATCAAATTGTACAGGTATGTAAAAAACCTTTTGGTATTAATTATAGTTGTACTCAGGTAATTTTTGTTTTATAGTTGTAGTCAGTTAATCTTGTGTCTCAACAATCAGATATATGAATATAATTAACATTATATAAAATAAAACAATATAGAAACATATCTAGGACAACGAGAACAGAGAGATAATGGAGGATAAAGTATAAAGGTATAGATGCTCGCAGATTATTTTAGGTAATCCGTACTTAAACGACACCTGCACCTAGAAAAGCAGAGCGAACTTTTCCTATTTATTTTTAACTTATTCCATAATTTTAAAATGTATCCGGTAAATGTTTCTCGCGAGAAAGCTATTCTGTGCTGAGGGAATGAGATTTTCTTATTTTTAAAACGGAGCTTAATGCCACGTGTTAATAGTTGTTGGAATTTTGAGCGGATAAGTTTAGAAGAAAATTATTAGCTTTGTCCGCGGCTTCGTTAAATGTACGATTCTTAAAATAATGATTAAAGAAAAGTTTTTATGTGCGCTTTGTGATGAAATATCAAATTATTAAATCTTCCTTGTAATTCGTTTATGTGATGAAATGTAACTTATATATTATCTCAAGCCTAACGGAATCCATAAGTGGAAATTTCAACAAAAACCTCTTCAGGCATTCTTACGAGGTGTATGAATAAATAATCACGCTTTTTTGTATGCTAATTTTTGTATGTTCTCCTAAATATTTTTTTAGTAAATCCCTTTGATATGCTGATAGTTCAATTTTACAGTTACAGTATATGCATTGACACCGAAATACAATAACAACCAAATTTGTTTAAACTAATAATAAACCCACGAAAGGAATTACAAATAATGACAGCAGAGTAAAATTTAAAATAATTGAGGAAACAAAGTAAACTTGTATCCAATATATATAACGTCGTAAAAACGCAAGTGCAGAAAACGACCAACAACGACTTCTCCCCTCATGAATCTGCTTGCACTCAGATTGCTTATTTAAGCACCTACCTTTCCCGTACCACTATACAATTCACCTCTGACCATATTTATTTCGCCAATATATATCCGCGAGTGGAAAAAATCATTGCGCAATTTTACAATACACGTAGCATAAAATATTGATTACAAAAAGTCGAGTAGGTTTTATTGTTAATGCGATGTGATGAATTTTGGAGAATATTATATTCGCATATTTTCTGATTATGTGAACCCATTTTGATACAATAAAAACTAAGTATTACTTCAAGTCAAAGCTAACTGAATCCAATTGGCAGTTTTTACAGCATATTTACGAACCGGTAAAAATTCCAAAAACTATGTACAGACTGGACAATTGTAAAGTTTAGTTATATATATATATATATATATATAAAATATTGCCAGTCGCGAATCTCTAATCCTTTAAATTTTATTTTATCTTAATTATCCACAGCATTTCTCAAAGTTTTAAATATTTTACTTTTTTTATATTCCAGTGACAAGACATGGGAATGAACTTATATCATTTCGTAGGTAAATTTGTTAAAATATACTGTCATATGCTTGTTTTCGTGTTTCCTGTTATTTATAATGTTTACTGCAAGTTTTTAATTAATTAATTTTTAATAAATCCACAGTTCATGCAACCCGAGATATGAACCAATAAATATGCTCATGGACAAATAAACCAATAAATCTTCATTTAAGGTAGATTATACTATTATAATTCTAGAGCATACTGGAAAGAAGTATAAACACATAGCAGTGTGTACACAGATGACGGCGATGACTATTTAAATCGCGGCCAATATTGTCATATTTCCTGAAAAAAGTTTTATTGCTCATGCGCAATTTGTTAAGTTATTTTAATTAGTTAAGATATTCTTTATTAAGATCCAAATAATACACATTGCCACAGATAAATGAAGAAAAGTGTTTAGCTGAGTTGTATTTTGGTTTCAAGAACTAGAATTTTTTCTTTATCCCACATATAGTAAATTGTTTGATTGTAGGCTTACCCTCTAAGAAGCCACATTACATGTTTCCCACTTTTTCAATAGTGTGCAATGAAACAGTTTAATGGAAATAACGATGAAACTGGCTATACTGCACTCATTTTAAATAACGATGCAACCCAATCGCGATTACGTAAGAAATTTAATGACGTAGTTTACTTTGCAAAAGTGGATTTATCGTCAGTTCACAGTACAACTACGCTGATATATGTAGAATTTACATTTTAGGTAATTGAATGTGATGATATATAATATTTTGGAGTATGTATATACAAACCAAAATATATGAGTTTTAGCTTCAGTGAAAGAGCTCAGGTCTTCAATAAAGGCATAAATGTATATGATTAACAGGTTATAGTTAGTGGACAATTGTTATTACGAGAAATATTCAAATAGTATTGTTCACATTTAATTTGTTTTTGAATGGTATATTTCTAAATACCCATCAGAAAGGTTCTCCTTTTTTATTAATTTTATTCCAAATTTTAATTCCCCTTTCGTTCTTGGCACTCTTCTTAATTCCGTTCTTGGCAAAATACGAATAGCGTGTAAAGGGCTTGTGAAACTGTGAATGGCGTCTTCTGACTTTTTTATATTATAACCATAGGTCTATTTATGGTTATGAATGCCTGTGATAGCCTCAATATGGGGTTATAGCAAAGACAGGGTATGCTATTCATTAATAAAAAAATCGATGTTTGATCTCTGGACATTTATTTCTAGATCGATCTTAAGTACAATTGTACAGAAATCGAAAACTCGTAATAAAACTGATTTGTTATTTATTTGTATGGTCTAATTTAAATATTTCTATCTATTTATTTGAAGATCTTCCTCGTATATTCCTTTGTGCAAAAAATATTTAATAAAATTAAATCAAGCATATTTTATGTCTTAAAAAGATGTAGTAATTTTTCAGATAATTGCTTTTTTATTTTCCTAATTTTCCAAAACATATTATGTTTTATTTGTATGTGTAGATGATAATTTTTACAATTGCTTACAATTTTCGACTAGCTTCCGATACTGAATAATGATTAAATGTATCGATAACATATGATATATAATGGTCACTGATCATCTCTTATGTCATGTTATACCAAAGGGAAAACATTTTTTTTCTTGAGGCTGTAGATGTATTTGTGTCCATTATATTAAATATTTAGATGACTTTTTTCACTCTGGGAAAGTCCTAGGGTCAAACAAAAAGGAGTAGTAATTTTAAATAGAGACCAAAGAAATTATTTATATATTTGGTTTTCCTTTACGACTAAGCTGAAATTGGTAATTCTATTTGTTTTCATTTAAAATGTTTAAATACAATTTGATATTCAATTTAGTTGATAAATTTTTTAATTTATACTTTAACAGAACATTAAAAATTGTTCTAGGGATTCTGTAGATACAGAAGTATTATTTACACTCTTCGCGAAAATGTGTGTTTAAAAAATAGCATTTAATCAAAATTTCAATTTTCTGCTACACAACTATAGTAGATAATCTTGGGTTTAATGCACAGAATATAATTTGTTCTTAATATAACCTTAAAATTACATTCTTGAAAACGTCCTCCGTATTCAGGATATTTTTTAATTTAATTCATCAGCGTTTAAGAGACAGATAATATACTTTTACCTCCCCTTTTTGACATTTTTCCTATATCACTTCTTAAAAAACTTTTTTCTCCAGTTTGAAGCATATTAATTACATTTGTGTCTCAATTTTGACAAATATCATTAATATGTTGCCATTTGAAATCACGGCTATTTGAAAGCAATATAATGAGCTCTAGTTACTATTTCTTTTAAAGAGTATTGGTAATTTACTTGCGAAACACCTTTATGGTATCGTAATTCGGTATTAATACTCATAAAAAGTTTATGTTTTAGAAGGAGATCGATTTTGAAATTTTGATCTATTGTTCACTACTTTTGTCATATCAGTTGAAGAGAGACTTTTCTTAACATGCTTTTATATTTTTATAGTAATAACTTTTCTAGGAAAATTATTTATCCAAATATTTATTTCAAATATATACTTGATTTTTTACTAATAAATAAGTTAACGACTTCTCTTGATTTATTTAACATGTTTTAACAATAACCTGACGAGTGCTGAGCTCAGAATGACTTTCTGAAAATAATTGTAACGACAATGTTTTACTTTTCGTTTCTTTTTATTGAAATGTATTTTTATACCAAGTTTTTAATAAATTTAAATGTGAATCTAAATATTAAAAACGACACTTTATGATTAATATATGCTAAGCACATTAAGGGTTATTCGCTTAATTGATAAAAAAAAACTCAATATGCTCATGGGAAATATTATTAAGCGTAATTTATTAGTATTAATTAAATTAGTTAGTAATTACTGCCTTGATTTTTATACTAGCAGAAATAGTGATATTACTAGGTTTGTAAACAGAATGAAATTGAAAATATGAGGCCTTTATTCTTCCAATATATTTGTTTGCTTAGTATTACTTGCACGACAACTTCCTCGATAAATACGCCTATAAGTTCGGCAATTTTACTAATACTTTTTCAATAATTTCACACAGTATTGTTAAAATAGAGCACAGACAGGGACACCATTCCGTTGTGTAATATTTTTCAACTTTATGTTTTCCATGCATGTTAGGACATAATTTTTAAGCTTTTATTACAAATATACATTTAAGTATTGAAAACCTTAATACATTGTAAATATTGGGTTATTTAAAAAGTTGTTAGCTACGAGTTTAGGAATTTTCTACATATATTTTTAAAAGTTCTAAATTATTTTATTATATGGTATAAATAGAAAAAAATAAGCTCAATTAATGACAAATATCGCCCAGACTTCAAGTGCATTAAAATAGAGTAAATATATTTGGATCTACTTTACGAGTTACTGTTTGTAAGAAATGTGATAACTGAAATAATTAGTAACAATTACAATTAACTAGTGCTGAGAAGACTAAATACATTAATAAAGGTCAAAACATGGCTTTGTGTGATTTTGCGCTTTAGAGCAAAATAAATAGTAGTCCGTGCAGAATCACAGTAATACAATCCTAAATATATTATCAGAAAAGAAATTAACTTCTGGCAGGAAAGAAAATGTTTTAATTATTGGGCGTTGTTTTAGGAGAGATTTACGTTGAATAGACATTTACTTTCAGCAATTAGATTTCATAGCTAGCAAGTAAATAGCCAACAAAACTGATTTCTTTCTTCATGATAGCGTGACACCACACCATATATTGCAAAATATATTCTTCAAACATTACAGCATTTGGACTGAGTTCTGATAGAATAGATAGAATAGATATCCATTCTGATAGAATATCCATCTTACACACTGGACATATTGCCACCATATTATAACTTGTTCAGAGCTGTGAGTAATTCTTTACGGAATATAGAAATTCACAGAAAGGAAGGAAGTTCAAAGACATTCCTAAGTTTTTGGAAATCTAAGTTACTAGATTTTATTTAACATTATATTTTCACTGCCAACCAAATAATTGCAGGTCATAAAAAACGACTAACATATACACAGTTAAATTTTTTTTATGCTTAGATGTTGACATATATTTTGTAAGAACAAGTGGCGATTTAAAACTTTTAGTCAACCCAGAACATGGATTAAGTTATTGATAGAAACTTACATAAATTATAGTAAATATACTTATTTGCGTAGTTCCCCTTATTATGTGAAATATAATCACAACAGGAAATCAATAGGACTCGATTTCTCAATGGACGAAAAGTTTACTATGAAATGTGTGTGGCAGATTTTTGGCTCTATCTACTGTCTCATAAGCAAACTTAATATACTCGTTTATATAGATATCATTAATTTAATATAATCGTCTGCATAGGTGGCTGTTATGGGAAATAATCTATGAAGAAAACAAGTGACACATTATCACCGATCCTTAAATTTACTATGAATAATTGGAACGCAACGCAGAATGCGGCCAAGTTTTGATATGCAATTATAGAGGTGTAAATACACGTTGGTAGTGAGCAAGATATAGTGCGCAGTAAATGTAACTAGCAGACATTGGAAATTGCTCACGCGAGTTCAATTACTTTGCATGCCAACCGTTTCAACGTGTCATTGTTGAGTTTACGGAATTTCGTAATTTCATGGAATTCTGCGTAACGATGTTGTTATGACAACTTCTACGATGATTTCATTTTATTTACACGTCAATAGCGTCTTTGCAAATAAAGATTCAAATATCGATATAGTCTAGTAAAATTTTCCAATGATCTAGGTTCTTAATGCATGATTGGTTTACATTTTTCAAGCTATTGTTAAACGTTTTATCTTTATTGAGTAGGGTAAAGCCGGGTAATATGCCCCATTTTCTTAATTGTGAATAAAACGAATTCTAGTACAATATTCAAAAAATTCTTTTATTCAGAACATTGTTTGACATTTTAGCAACAAACTGGTACATGGAAAGTTTTGTAACAATACAGTAATTGGTTTTTTTCTTCATTTTAAACTGGAGTGTGCATTTTGACTGACGACTATTGATAATATGCTTTATTTAATTACAAATTTCCCCAGCATACAAATCAACATTTTTAGCTATAAATCAAGCAAAGTTAATTCTTTCAAGTAATAAAATAATAATAAATGGCTTTTACTTGCCACTAATAATAATTACCTAAATTATGAGGAACCTTACTTTTTTATTTGCTTAAAGGTCTATATCACATTTAATAAATCATCCGTAATTTTTTAAATACTTATTATAAGAATTTGTAACTAAATAGAAAGTGAACTTAGTAGTAATCAACAGCAAAATAGTTTTAATTATCAAAATGATAAAATTTAAGGTCTAATCAACCTAGAGAAATAAAAAAAGTAACAAAATGAACAAAATCTTCTTAGGTATTTATGATAGTGGCTCTTTTCGTTTTTTCTCCACAGCAAATGCACACATGGTTACCCATTATGCAAAATTCATGAAGCCAGTTCACATAAGGTTGACACTGAACCTAACCTTCAGGAAATTGGGTCTTATATAACAAATTCTTCAGTGCATTCTGCGCATTTTGCTTCAACTTTCTTGGCATTTTTTCCTTTTTTCGTACAGCAATTTTTCTTTTTCTTGGCTTGTTTTCTGAGTCAGAGATTTTTTCTACTATATATTTATGTATACTTACTACTTTCTGAAGTTATTGAATAGTTTCGATTTTTTTCTTTTTGTTCTTTAAAGCTATCTTTCTTGACTTTTAGTCACTTTTTACTCAACGACATTAATTTTGTTTTAAAAGATTCTCTGGTTTTCTTGCCTTTTCTAGATATTATTAAAATAATTCAAAATGACGGCTTTTTGTTTCCTCTTTGGTATGATCATGAAAACTCAGGAACTGTGTACACATTCGTTAAAATTTTGGTTTGTGTTCCCTGAGATTATGTATTATCTGAGGGTTTTGAGTCGTAATTTGACCCAAATTTACAAATTTTGTTTGAGAAAAACATTATACTAAAGTCCCTAGCTTAGGTTCAGCTGCATGGCCGTCTGACTTTCCCCAGAAGGAAATTGAACTAGCTTCAGAGCTCATTGGCTCTGAGGATCCTAAGTCGAGCTCTACATCATACTTTGGAAGAGTTACTTCAATTGAAGTATAAATGTTGATTTGCTTTGGCCCAGCGTCTAGGTTAATATAATTTTTATAGCATTGAAGAGCATTAGAGACATATAGTATTGGTTCAAAATGGGCACAAACTTTTTGGAAAGGTTCTGGATGTTTATCAGTACTATTCATTCTTGAATTTTTTAAATTAAATGTGTGTTTGTGTGCATGTTTAAGTTACGATGGAGATGCTATTGGAGTTTCGCAATCTTAATTGGGAGTTTTAATTAAATTTTGTTCTTGCAATGAACCAGACAGGGAAGAGTAATGGTCAAGTGTTACGTTCGGACCGAAGTGGAAAATGGGTTTAAGGGCCTAAAAACTTTATGAAAAGATGAAAGAGCATATGTAGTATTACTTAGAAGGCTAAGTAGTATGACATTGTTTTCTATGGCTTGAAACAGAGAAATGTTGTTGCGTTGTGAGCTATGACTGTTAATAATGAACAAAGTCTTCCAGGGGCTTTTGTGATGAAGAAAAACGTTTAAATAGAGTCCGAATTATTATATGATGATTTCTCGTTTAAAACTACTTGAGATCTTGGTAGAAGTTCTTCAGAAAATTGTGGTTTGCTTTATGTTCCTTCATATTTTAAAACGGGACGAAGAAAATTGCCTTGAGGATTACGGTAAAATATCACAGTCACATTTGCACCCTTTTCGTAACTAGTGAGGGCTTATATATCTGTAGCGCCTTTTGTAGTTACTACTTTTCATGGCTTGTTATTTACTTCGATTTCAGACTCATCCCCATTATATACATCTTCGGTGTTTGTTAAGTTATTGTCTAGATAAATTTTGATGCAAAAACCAAAAAAACTCCTAAATATTTTTCGGCTCATACGGTATTTCGGAGTAACATCCCTTCCTATTTTTTTGGCTCATTTAGGATTTCGGCCCGAAAATCCATTAAACCACGTATCACCAGGTAATTTAGATTTTTATGAGAATGCGTTTTGATGTTCAATTTTTTCGCTAACCGAAACGCAATTTTCTCTACGTCTTTAGATCAGGAGCAAAACCTACCTTCTGTAACATTTTTACGTAATTAGCTTTTTTTCATAATCGTTACAGACCACGGGCGTACAATCAAGAGAACTCTTTGATTTTCCAGTTAAAAGATGTCTTCTCAAGGTTTCGTAAGGTATGCTAAAGATCTTTGAAGCTTCTTTAATTTCCATTTCCTTTTTATGAAACGCATAATTTCTTCTAAGTTTTCACATAAAATCTTCCCCTCGTACTTATGAGGCATTCTCTGCAAAAAAACATGCAAAGAATTAATTTAGTTTCCTTTTATAAATGGGACATTTCATAATCAAACGTGTGTGGCATTTTGCAGCAATATGAGTTTAACATGACCCACCGTGACCGCAGCTCAAGTTTATGACGCTTGACCATTTGCAAAAAGAAAGGTGATTTTATGTTTAATAGAGCGTAGATGAAATTGATATGAAAAATATAATCTTTTAATTATACAAATTTGCTTTGCACTTTTCGCAATTTCTCAAAATAAGAAGAACTGAAAACAAAACAAACTTCGTTGCCGATAAAGCAATCACTCGCAGTCGTCCGTCTTTCTCTCAAACGACTCTCTTGTGTGCGATGCGCATCAGTAGCGCTGCGTACTTGTGTTTGTGAGAATATGGGAGTAGTAGGGTGTTTTGTCAACTATAGCGTTTTACCCGGTATTATCTTAACCCATGTCCTTGTTATACAACTGATCAAGTTTTATTAAACGGAACTAGCACCAAGAATACATCGTGTCTTGGAGTCCTGAAATCAACTGTGAGACGTTAAAGTCCAAAATATGATTTTATCTAATGTATGAGTGAAGTACAGGCTACAACTATCTCAAATAAACAGGTTAGCATCATTTTGTGTACCGAATTACGCGTTAAAAACTTTGCTCAAGGGGAATTTATTCATTGTAGATTTAAAGCAAATTATCCAGGAAATATTATTCATCACAAACAAGTTTGTTAAGAATCTTGTAGAACATAGAAGATAGAGAAACTGCTGTATGCCGCAAAGGTCCGAATATTATACGAAAATTACTGAACAAATTAAATTCCCTGGGATAATTCTTTAGGCACAGATTAAAACTGATAAAATGAAAATATTGACATTTGGAGCAATTAAGCTTAAAGTTCAAGTTGGAATATAAAACAATATTAATTGAAATAAGTCATTATAATTTATGGTATTTTGAGACGAAAACATTATTACCGGAGAAAAACTCAACGGCAAAATAAAAACAAACACGACCAAAGCACTGAGCTAACTAGTTCTATGACAAAATTCCGGTTCATTGTTTATTGAAGTAGTTTTTTTTCTGGAAATAATACTCTTTTACTTCTTTCAGAAGTATTCAGTGAGGTTAGAGGCACTATGTTTTTTCTATTCTTTGCAGTCTGTTTCAAGGATACTGAGAAAGGAACAACAACGTTCAAATAAATAAGTTACTTTTAATTTTCATGATCATATCAAAATCGCAAAGCCAGAACTACACGGTACGCGAGTAATTAAAACCGTGTGAAAGTGTTTGAATAAATTATTTACTAGTGTGCTGATTTTTATTTCTACTTGAACCCGTTGGTTTACTAATGATAAGAACCAAGTATATAAATAGTAAGGTTTAAAGATTATTTTTTTACTAACTGTATTTCTTGATAATTAATAGTAGCGTATTAAAAACATTTTATAAAGAAGATACTGCTATTTTTGTTACGAGAGAAAAAACCGCTTTACAGATCGCCTTTTTATTTCTACCTCATAACTATTATATGCGTATGTTATTATAATACCTCGTACAGAATTTTAATTTTTTGAGTTGAATTTTGCTATTAGTTATTAACTGTTTGGCCTAAATGAATAATATGCAAATCACCAAATGTTAATATAATGTGAAAATAAGTAAGTGTATTTTATTTTGAAAAATAATAATAAAAGTCTAATTGCAAAAAAATTTGAGCCTATCTAAGTAAATACACGTGACAGAAGTAAAACACCTTTCGTGATTTAAACCTTGATTTTAGGTATATAAATTTTGTGAAAATAAAATTATAAATTATTGAAGAAAAACTTCGAATTTTTTTCTTCACATACTACCGTAGTACTCCTTAAAATTGGTTCAAAAACATTTGTAACTCGGATTGTATACTTTTATATTTATAGACATAATCTTCAAAATACGATAAATGAAAATATTTTAAAATTAATTACAAACTTTTATTTCCACATAGTGCATTTAATGCAATCGAGAAATATCGTCTTCCGTTACTTTTTCATTACTATACCACAAAATACATTACATTCTAGATAAGCAAATAAGAGCAATTTTTAAATATTTAAAAAATAAAGTAACTAATCACAATTCGCAATAAATGTGCGTTATTTTTAAATATAATAATATATATTCTACTAAAACTTTCCACGTTATTTCTTTCATTTCCGACAGGACACCACGAAACCCACTTTATAATTCATAAGCATAAATCGTTTGAATTTTGAATATTACGTAACACATATAGTAATACATAACATATTTTTTATAACATGCAAAAAATTGAGCTCGTCAACTCAGTACACGTGACAGAAGTGAAACTCCTTTGGCGATCTAAACGTCGATTTGTAAGAATAGAGTAAGAGGTAAAATGGCAGACAGAGAAAGAGGAACACATTCTAAAACACTTATGGTATTTTAGGATTTAAAGGATGAAGATGAGAAGGATATATACTTAGTATAGATCTTAAAAACGAAGTAAAATCTTAAATAAAAATTAATTCTGTTTATTTATAAATGAAATATTGTTTTCGTTGAACTTTTGACTTGATTAGATTTAGTTCAATCAAGTCAAAAGTTCAACGAAAACAATATGTAAAGTATCTCTTAATAAAGAATATAGTAAACCTATGGCCAACACTGAAAGCATACGTTTCCTAATCTCATCACGTTCAAACAAAATAATAACTTTTAAGAACAGTTTGAAATTTAAAACTACTCAGTGGCACGGCTGTAGACCAAAAGATATAGGTATTAATCAAAAAAGTTGGTGATACAAAACAAAATTATTTACAACAAACAAAATAATCACAAAACACAATGATAAATATTAATAACACAATGAATGCGTGGAACCTCAGCTATTTATATGTAGCGTCTGAGGTGTACATCTACAACGCGCGTATGCGCAATACTATCTTGTTCAGTCGCTTTGTATCGTTGAGTATACGTCGCTTACTTTCGCTCCACTTCTATGGCGTTAGAATTTATAGCTCTCTCTCTCTCTTTCTCTCTATGTCACACTTTTCTTCTCTCTCATGTAATGAAATGTGCCTAAACGTGACTGACCTTAAAATTTTACTCTCAATTCTTGTCAAGTTATCGATTATCGAAAGGCCACCTAAGAAGTTTTACTTCAAAAATTGTCATTATGCACAACATTTTAAAAGTAGATATAGATTTTTTCTTAATTTACATAACTTATTTGTAAACAATATTAGAAATATTAACGTGATTATTGCTTAATTTTTGGAATATTATTGAATATACGAAGTCGTGAAGAAGCCACGTATAACTATTCTTTAAAAAAACAGGATCTAGTAAACACAACTCCGTTCTTTTGAGCGTTTTATCTTGTACTTTATTAATTTTCACAGCGACGGCTACCTTTATTGGGAATTGCTGTCTTGTCGTTTGAAACGACATGGTTGCATCAAAAGCTGAGAGATTAAGGTTAGGTAAACATATTGACAATAGATGAAGCTGTTTACGATATAAACACCTTGGAAAAATAATATACAGTGAAGTAAAAAATTAAAAAATTGTTTTGATTTGTTTGTTTAATTTCATCAATAGCTGTGAAGGTAATCTCCAAAATGATAACTCAATAATTGATTTCGATGAAGTATTAATTATATTAAATAACAAATGGTGTGCCGGTAAGGCAACACCATTGAAAAAAATATATGGAGACAAGAGGCCATGCGACAGTAATTTTCGACGTTATTTTCTTCTATTCTGAACAATTTATATTTAATATTTTATTAATATCTCCCATATAAATTAGTATAAATTGTAACGTTGACAGTAATTTATTTGAAATTAAAAGCTTCATAATAATAAAGATATAGTCCCAATAATCATAATGGTCACTTTGACGACGGGAGTGATACCATTAACTATTAAATTGTCTTCATGTCTTTCAGAAAGCAGCAATTCTAAATACGTATCTCATCATGCGTAGATTTCTACAATATAATTCAGGTAACTATATCTCCAATACTCAATCCAGGCCTAGCTAGTGCAAAATTAGAGGTCGCGCTTGGCACGTGCTCGTGTTGTCTTAAAATATAACAACCATATTTGTCTGGGGAATACAAATATAGAAAAATAACTACAATAATACGCCAATCAAAGAAGCACGAGTAGTAAAATATTTTAAGATCAGGTGATACAGCTCTCAATCATTGTCGACTTAGAGATATCTCCTATAACAGATAGACTGTTGTGACTATACAGAATAAAATATTACTAATTCTTCTGTGATGTTATTTGGATATAAATTTTAATCTAGTTATGTGTCAATTCAACTGAATTGTCATACGCTCTCAATTTAACTTTAACCTAAATGTATTTATTGTTATTGTAGCCTAACATAACAGCTGCACAGCTGCTACAATATAATTATTAATTTTATATTTAGCATCTATATGAGGAATAAGTAAGTTACCAAACAATATTTATGTCCTAGAAAGACAAGTGAAACAGATTGAGGTATGTTTAAAAGATGGTAATATGAGAAGCCATGAGACTAGTGGGTTTTGAATGAAAATTTGCACGAGAATTAGTAAAAGATAAACATAGATCAAGATAGGAATGTGTGACTTTGAATTATCTCTTCTGACAATGTGCAGGCTGAAGGTGATATAGATAAATAGAATCCATATATATATATATATATATATATATATATATATATATATATATATATATGTATATATATATGTATATATATATATACATATATATATATATATATATTATAATTTTAATGCTCTTGGTAGTAGTAAAACGATAACTATGTGGTATCCTTACGAGAACGCAAATATATAACATATCCACGTATTATTTTAGTATAAAAATATGATTTATTTGTATCTCAATACGTATCTATTGTTATATATTTCCTATATATCTACCTAAGCACGATTGTCTCTAGTTTTTTCCTTATTAGACGAAAGTTCATCTTAACCGATACAATTTTTCTTATTATTAGCATTAAATATTAAATTCGTCAATAATTTTACCTGAGTTAAGTTTCCTTTCATATTCTTTGATTTTATTTTTGGATCCAGATTTACAGTTTTTTATGATACATGCCCTAATTCAAATTCTGTGGCGATCTCCAGTCGTATGTTTATTTCAATTCTTTGTGTTGTTGATATTAAAAGAATGCCAGTTTAAAAAATTAAGATGTGAAAACAGAGTAAAATCTAAAAGATTGCAAAATTAACATATATAATCTGAGCACAAATGTTAAGTTTCATATAGGAATAATTAATGTAAAATAAGATCATATACGTTGTTTAGTTGCCGCTACTCTCAGACATTCAATGGAAGTGCTTAGTGAACTATCTGCAAAGCGTAAACAATACAAAATGGGTTTTGATGAGTTTGAATGTTAATACTTTGTAGTAACAATGAGGAAATGAAAAGTCGTGGGACGATTTATCAAAGTAAAGGTATTTGGCAAAATTCGCATAAGTGGAATTTCATGAAATATTCGTTAGAAGAAAGGGCACATTTCATCATTTCGAGGAAAGTGTTATGTCCCGTAATTTACAAAAAGAAGAAAGCCCAGGTTACAGAAGCCACCCAGCCTAATACCAATGCGGGCTCCACTGTTCGAGACTACTATCTTTCTTTGAACTGTTACCGTTAACATAACATAATCTCTTGGCAGTGTCTCGACGCAGCTTATTTTTTAAGTATTCCTTACTTTAAAGAATCATTTCGGATCAATCCGATCGATATGATTGGATCAGTCCTCTCGCTAGATTATTCACCCACTAATCATTACATCCTAGATTCTAAAGTGTAAATGTTATGTAAATAAAATTTGTACCAATTAAATAAAATTGTAATCCGAAATCAGAGCTGAATTCATATTTGACAAATATTTCTAAATGAGGCGCTTTTATAAAGACAAAATTAACGAAGAAAAAAGTTCTAATCTATATAAAGATACAAAAAATTATTTTTTTTTTTTTTTTTTTTTTTTTTTTTTTTTTTATATCCTGCTACTTAGCGATCTGTTTGCAAAAAATTATAGAAAAATGTTTACTTACAATTTGAGCTTGTGTCACTTCCACTTTTAAAATAATAAAACGAAAGAAATCCACGTAGGGAGAAGTTCCACGGTACCCAATACCTAAACTTTCAGGATGTTTTATTGACATCAAGAGAAACACAACAATCACAGTCATTCAAATAAATTAACGGAATAAGTAACAAAACACATGTTCTAATAAAAAAACATTAGCTAAATACGAGTATTGCTAGCATTAGCTTAATATACATAGTACCGAACGCAATGATAATGTGGTAAGTACGACCAAACACGGTTACATTGGTCACAAATACAAGACTCGGATAGCTCTTGTATATCAGCATAAGTCTCGTGCGCTCATTCCTTACACGAGTTGCGCAGAACCTAGTACTCGTCATGATTTTCTATGCAAACAGTATTGTTGCAATAATAAAAAAATACAATATAAAATTATTATATTTTTATCAATATAAAATTATTATTGCAATAATAAAAAAATTATTGTATAAAATTATTATTAAAAATCTGACTCGATCTAGTTTGTTGAGGGCTATTGTAAAGCAGTCCGGTGATTTCTGGGGAATAGCTGACACAAAATGACTAGAATTAGTATCTTGCTGGGTTCTAGAATTTGAAGCATTAGGGAATGTGACATTTAGGACTATTGGATTGGTGTAATATTTTCTCTAGATTCCTCTGCTAGAATATTTATCACTTTTTAAGTAATTCAAATCCCTGAAGATATGTTTATTTAAAGCAAACATTTTATAGTATGCCCTCGTTTTAAAAGCTTCTGAAACTAGTCTCTAAACATATTTTTTTTCATTCCAGCTCGTCCGCTCGACGCCCATCCATATGCTGCATTGTTCATTGTAAGCATTCTTGAATGTTTCACGAATGATATATCCTAATATTGGAGCTTGTGTGTTACATTTGGTAGTGCATTTATTAAATAAATGTGGATATTTTTACACCAGCTTATTACTTCCAAAGTCTTAGAACTGTTGATGTAACTGTTAAGTAAATCAGAACAGGAAACTTTTTTGACAGCTGTGCAAATTTTTGAAAATTTAACAACTTTAAAAAGAATTCATTGTTAATCCAGCTTTTAGGCCATGTAACATCCTAATTCTCTGGCGACCTAATTATAAGATGTTCATCCATTCTTTTTTCGTGGAAAAATAAGAAAAAGGTAGTGTAAAGTAGCCGCTGAACTCATGAAAAATATAACTGTGACAGTTTCTCTCCCTTTCGGCTAACGTTAGCTTTCCTGTTTGAAGAGTTTTTTTTGACTTGATCTTTGCTTTCTTTTGGACAGTTCCAGCTTTATCACAACTGTAAATTTTAGGTGATGTATATCTGCAAAAATTCTTAAATCATTGACAAAGATATTAACATGAACTTTACTGAATCCAACTTTCGTCTCATAATACGTAATAAAACTATTATTAATCTACTTCTTTTTGGATGTTAAAATAATGAGGTATCCTGAAACGTACAACCAAGTTAAACGTTAGTTTTTAAACATTTTTAGAAATTGCTTACGAGTCAGTGGCACGCATCTATGAGTCAAGTTTTTGATGTAGAATTTTAGGATTTTAGACATATTTATCCAAAACCTTTCAGTGAATCTTTCTAACTTAGGTTTAAATTCTACTTCGTTTTCCTCGTTGATAAATTTCAGTTTGCCGAATAAGGTAGTAGTGGTAGCTGCTACACTTAGCGATATATTTTCCGTGCCTACTTTTTCAATAGCTGTATTAAATTGTTTGAAGTACAAACATTCTTTTTTTCTTCTGTTCCATTTTATTGCATGTACTGTAAAACAAAATCAGAACAAACGAATACATAAAAATCTGTTTAAGTTAATATCATGATTAAAAATTGTGTATTTGTTCGTAAGGGAAAAATCATAGTAACGAAAAATTCAAATACAATAAAATTAAATATATTATATTGAATTTTTGTATTAAATACTGTAATATAAAAAAAACTTACCAACGACGAATAAAATTCTATTAGAAATGTATTTATTCCCAAATTTTGTCACAGCTCATAGTGTTCAATTAATTGTTAAAATTAGTTCCCCGTGAGAAATATATCATGTCCGTCCTCACTTCAGTGATATCATAACTGCCATAACTGATTTACCCCACATTATCCGCACTCTATCTACGCTTTACTCTTTTTCTCTGATAACGAATGATCGTCCTGCCATGGTTTCTTGCAATAGGTGCAGCATTGAATAAACGCTGATGTACGATGTCAGGAGTCTTTCTCCCAATTAGTCCGTTTTAGGTTTATCAAAAACACATAAGTTACATTATAATATTTCATACCGTTTAGCACATACCAGCCAATATATTTACGTGATAGAATATTTACATCCTAATTTAATAAGTCACTTTTTAGTAATGTTGTTCCTCTTAAGTGATGTATAACTAACAAGATCATGGTGCCAGTTAAACAATAACTTTCATAACTCTATAAATAATAATTAAATTTATTAATTAATGAGTACCTAAAATCCGTATTACCTTGCACAGAGCGAAATCATGGCATTATTTCATAACAGTTTCATACAGTTTCATAATAGTTTCATACAGTTTTCTTAAACACGGCAGGAAACCTGACCAATTATTTCAACATCACTGGGACGAACATAGGTAACTTGAAAAATATATGCTACATTTTACTGAAGTAATAAATAAGTAGGAGTGTATATTGCATTACGAGGTAACCCTTAAATGCATGATTTTTGTTTCCAGGTCTAATAAATTTAAATGGGTGGGAAAATACAGGCAGATGATGGGAAAACAACGAAGAAAATATGTATCCATTAAATTTTTCATTTAAGTTTATATCGAGAAATATTTATTTAAAAAAAGCTTATCGATGTAAAACTACATCACCATGCAAAGCGTCCCACTACAAACAACTACCTATATCCACTTAAAGTGATTTTTAACTGCAGTAGGCGAATTATTGTATGGGAAATTCCCTAAAACAGTTGTTCCGTACATTTAAACACAAAGGTATATTACATTTTGGACACGACCATTGTCAGTGCCTTTGTATTTGGACATCTTGCACTGTAATCAAATGGCAAATACAGGTCAACTTTCTATACTGTCTGTCTACACATGATGAGGACCTTTTTTTTCTTGGATTGTAGATCGCGTTCTAAAGAGCTATTGGAAGAGCGCCCTCTTTTATTGACATTAGTTGAACCAGCTTTGCAAGGCGAGTTTGCCAAATCATTCCAAAATAGTCCCAGATTTGACAATTGTTTTTTAGCGATAAAGTAGAGGTGGAAGAGTTTGTTTGATTCGCATAAAGATTGGTTGCGTCGACGATTTTTTTTAATATCAGGGGTAAATTAATATAGAAAACATCTACGTGGTGTGTCGATGGTGGCTATTGCAGGATCTGTCGTGCTGGGCTGGTAGATTATTTTAGATTATTTATAGGGCAAACTGTCTTTTTCCAAAGGAATTTTCTCTTATCGAATTCAGCAAAATAAAGTTCACTATTTTAGCTTGATGGTCTAAGAACATTTTGAACTAGTAGTGGATCACTATCTGTGGTAATTTATTTGTTACATTTGTGATCTTATGCGTTTTCTTCTCTCACCAAGTTTTCTAGAAGTTCTCTGGCATTATTAGAGAAATATTCTTCATCGTCTTTTTCATCTACCAATTCATCGTTAAAAATGTTTCTATTTTCCAAAAGAGCCAGCAAATCCTTTATGTCCTTATTTTTTAGACGATGTGACATCCTATACAATGAATTGTACAATAAGTAATGATGTACAATACTAAGTATTTTTTTAGAAATAAACCTTATTAAATTTACAAACTAAATTTATTAAAATAAGCCAAAAATGGTAATAATAATTGAAATTCATCAACATTTCAAATCAGTAACGTAAGGTACAATTGAATTCAAGAAGGTATTGCATAGTGATGTATTTATGCGTCATGTATAACACTAATGCATAGTGATGTATTTATGCGTCATGTATAACACTAATGCATAGTGATGTATTTATGCGTTATGTATAACACTAATGCATAGTGATGTATTTATGCGTCATGTATAACACTAATGCATAGTGATGTATTTATGCGGCATGTATAACACTAATGCATAGTGATGTATTTATGCGTCACGTATAACACTAAATTTGTTTGCATAAATCTTACAATGTTTACCAAATCATGAGTATATTTTATTACATTTACCTTATTTCTCTCCCAAAAGGTATCTTATTCTTCATTTCATTCAGTTTTATTCACAAAACTCACATTGGTAATACCCGCATGCATGTGTTTCGAAAATAGCGTGCGATAATTAGAAAAAAAGTAAGTATCTAAGCTTTATGGATTTGTTAAAAAATTTAAAAGAAATATTGGTAGTAATTAAAGGATAAAAACCTATTATGCTAGTGTTGGTATTTTTTAGAAATGAGCTAAAAAAACCAATGATGCCAAACTGTATTATGATGCATTTAAGGGTTTAATGACTTGATTTTTTAAAATATTTTACCTACCTGTAGTGTAATTACACATACCTAAATATAAAAGCCTAGTGTAGATGTTAAAAGTTATAAAACTACTCTAATATTTTTGAGGTGAATAGGCTTTAGATGGAAGTAATTTTGTCAGAGAAATATTCAAATTTAATTGTAAATAAATCGTGGAATCTTGAGAAAAAAATAGTCATAACTATTTTTCCATTATAATATTATGAAATTTTGTTATTAATGTAGGAAAAATATAAATTCTTGATATAGGAACGCGAATGTACTAAAGTCGTCAATATACGAAAGCAAAAATCATGCAACATAAATCAGACCTAAAGATCAAGTATTATATGAAAATATTTTGCGAACTTTTATTTATTTCACCCCATTTTTTCGTCGCTAATTCTTGTTAAATAAAAGTAGGCTTTGTAATTTTATGGCCAGAAACGATAAAGTGAAATTTAATAGAGTGAAAAAACTTAATGGCATATTTTAAGGGATTAATTTGGGAATTAGGGACTGAAATTTTTTACGTGCTTCGATATTTCAAGAAAATTTATTCTATGTAAGTGTTTGAATGATTTTAATTGGTGATGTTTATATTGAAATACAAAGAAGTAAGATAAATTTAACAATAACCGTAAAATAAAAATTTTATTACTTTTACATAAAAATAAAATAAGGAATGTATTTTACTTTCCCTTAAAAAATTTAATAGTATAGCTATAAAGTGTGAAAGTAATTTGATAATTATTAAAAGAATCGACACGTTATTTCTTAATTATTAAAGTTCTAATGATGAGACTGAATAAAATTACAGTAACATTAAAATAAGATCAAGAGGAAAAGTACACTGTGAAGCTTCGGCCATCAAAATAATATAGCAATTATTTTTCCTTGTGCCATTATTAATTATATACGCCTTTTACCGTTAATATTATTGCTTTTTTCATAAAATGGTCAAGGTTTTTTTTTCAGAAAGTGATCAAGGTAGATAGGTAATTAAAATTTAGCACAGTAAAAACATTTTATCGTTATTACTCAAAAATATTTAGGAGGAAAAAGGGGCCAAAGGAATGTGGGAAGTGGGTGAAGTAGCATCCAATTAAATAGTAACAGGCATATTATAGGAAACTCAAAAATATATTTTCCATAATTATAGGAAGAATTCTTCAACAAAATCTAACAACTTTATTTTTGGCTCACTAGCTTGTGTTTCGTAAGTAGCATTTCTTTTTAATTAAAAATATTTAATGTAGGCACTCAGTTTTTTAAGGATGTTATTATATGTATAGATTAGCTATAATGGTTTAATCTGTTTAACTCCAAAGTCTTATGCTGCCTAAATTAGTGAACAAAATTATTCTCTTCTTAAAATTAGCTTCGTTTATTTATTTAATTCCTTGCATTCAAAACTTTATATACATGTACCCTTATTATTCACAAAAGTTTCAAGACTATATAATGAATAAAATAGAGGTTTAATCATGCATAAAAAATGTAAATCCTGTTTTCATTCATTATATAATCTTTTTCAAAACAAGCAATTAAGTTATTAGAACGAATGAACATTTCGTTTTCCTAACGTTTGAAAGAGCGTTTCTACAATTTAATTAGATGGTTCAGTTCATTAGCAAGCAATCGAAGCGCGAGTTCCTCGATAGCTACTTTGCAGCCGATTAAATATCTCTTCCGATTTTGTTATTCATAAAGCTCAATAAGGGCTGACAGGTTCGGTCGTCGACATCTTTGTTATTTTAGATATATTATTGCCTATTCCCAATTTCGTCCCTCCAAATTAAACAAAGATCTCTGGAAATTAAAGTGATCATGAAGATTTTAGGGATGTGCTTTATTAAAATTACAAGTATTGTCAAACAGAGATAAATATGATATACAAGCGCTGTTGGACAATATTTTGTTATTGCATAAAAACTTTGTACATTTATTGTAATAAGCCATAATTCTAAGGTAGAATGTTTAATATAAAAATGTCGAAAGTTGAATACAGAGCATAGCGTCAGAGAATCTAATTAATCGAAGATAAAAGGGAAAAAATGTTCGGGATAAAATCATAAAAAAGTGCTTCCTATTAATATATAATTTAATTAGTTTCGAGAAACTGCGTTCGCTTAAACTTGGATTTCGCGTACGATACATATGTTTACAATACATCGTTTACTAGGAATCCATAAAAGCTGTGGCACATCGAGCCTCTATTGCATGTACGGTTTCATGCTCAATAACCTTATAGTATACCGTAGTATCCTCCACTGGTGTACCCTCATTGATGCCCGACAATGACAACACGACAATATTTGGTGATCGCAATACACACTCATAGTTTTTTATCACGATGTCATTCATCTTTGTATTATCTTTTTCTTCTGCATTGGCTTTTCACGACGCCTGCACATGATATGCGAACGTTTGAACTGTCAATGGACGCTGGTTGGGCTAGCTACGTAAGAGCTTTTTAGTCTTTTTTCATTTTATTTTCGACGCTGTTGAAGCTCTCGCATTTTCCTTGCACTTTTTATGTTTTTTGGATTCTTTTTAGTGCGAGCTTTTTTCCGAAATGTGCTATCTGTTTTTTCCATCATATCAACGATTCATATAACCAGATAGGCAATCTGCGTAATTGTTTTGCGTTGTTTGTTAATTTTTTTTGACACTGTAGTACCTCTCACTCCCATATTTGCTCAGCCTTGGAATTTTTGGAAATTTCTCGACTTTCTTATGATTAGAGCTTTTCTATCATTAGTAATTCATTTCATTAGTATTTTATTTCATTAGTGTTGTATTATCGTTTTTTATAATTTCCAGCTTATTTACGATTCATATGAGGCGATGTCTTTAATTCGTTAATAATTATTGATTTTATACCGATTTTTACTTATACTCAAGTGTATATTTATATTGTTTTCTTTGCTTCCTGATAATGCTCCTGAAGCTCTTCATAATGATATACAGATCAACATCCTAGCTAAACGCGATTTCATGGCACACTAATTTATAACTTGGCATAACACTAATTCATAACAATTTTCATGCATTATTCGTTCCGTAGTTATTAGCGATTGAAATCGGTTCCTATTTTGCTTTACAAGAAAATTAACATATTTAATCACATACTTTACGAGCGAATTTAGGTTTTCACGTTAAAAAAGAAATTACGAAACCAATTAGAATTCAATTATTTATTTTGAGAGAAAATTGTCGGTTAAGAAATTATCATTTCATTGGTTTATGAATTTGTGCAGTAATCTTAATGTAACGTCATATTGGACAAAATTTGAAAAAAAATTAATGTATTTAGTGGCGTCTTATATTAAAAGGCTCGGGCAAAAATATACGATTATCACAATTTTGTTTCAATCTCTTAAATGAAGTTTTATGTAGATATTTCGTTTCGAGCTACTCAATCCCATATCGCTCGGTTTCAACGTGTTCTAGTTTTACACACTTTAGCCTGAGTAAATTTATATGTATTAATCTGTGACATACGACCTGTATCATTTAAATAATTAAATTTTGGCTTAGTTAAATGAATAAGGCTAGACCAAATATATAATCAATTTCTTTCTTTCGTGCTACTTCAATTAACATTTAAACCACTTTGTTAGAATAGATCGGAGTATTTCACAATAAATCTCAGGACGATCAAAAACGAATAAGTGAATTCAATTGAAATATCTAATCCTAATGTTATGTTTAAACTGTAATTTTGTATATAAATCTCTCCTAAACTCTTTATGCCTAAGTCTTGAATTACATTTTATGGAAAATATAAAATTGACTATCAAAGTCTAGTATCTGCACAAATATTAGGACAGTAGCAATACTGTGTCTGTGAGAGCATCATGTAGAAATCCCTCGACGGGTTCTAAAACAATTTGATTAATATATGTACGAGTATACACATATATGTGTGTGTGTGCGCGTGTGCCTGTACGTGTGTGTGTGTGTGCGCGTGTGAATGTACGTATGTTGTTGTTCATTTTACATCCATTGGGAATGAAATAGGCTTTATTAAAGATAGTTATAAGTATTTTGTTTTAGTTTCTATTTTATATACGATTTATAACTTCCAATTTTATTCATTTTTATTGCTTTGCCATAGAATAGAAATACTGCACTATAAAACGACTTAATTCTTAGGTGTAAAACTTTATCTATAAAAATTAATTGTTTAGAAAACAAGGCAAAATGTGCTATAACTTGGCTCCTTCAATATAACAATAATACTGCCAGATAGAAAGTGCAACTTAACATCATAAACAATAAAACCGGCAATATAATGATGGTATCGGTGATATTTGAACTCAACAAATTTTCTAGCACAAAATAACATTAGATACAGGGCAAGCATTATCTCCTCATCAAGTTGCTAACGAACGACGAAAAACACTCCCATTTATTCTCGTTTTCATCCCTTTCTCAAGTGTTGGGACTTAAAATATACTTATATGGTACATTTAATGCGGCATGTAAAGTGCCAGTAAGATTGTCCCATAAAAAATATCTTCTATTAAAAACCATCGTTAAGAGATTAGTGAAAGAAACATTTCGATCTAAAATAAAAGCTTATTTCTTTTACTGAATTACCAATTACTTTACAATATTTAATCAATGAAGCAATAGAAGCCACATGATGCACTGCATACTTTTTCTTTTTAAGTTTCCGTTTCAAAATTTTTTAAATTTATACATTTTTTTTCCAAGTAACTATTTCGAATGCAATTTTTTCCAAAACTTTTATTGAGTACAATTCAGTTTTGCATTTTGTAACGTATCAAATTATATATGTTTTCTAATATTTGGTGAATTAATGTTCAGAACCTTATTGATGGATGCATATTATTTCACTGCATTTGATTCTGTGCTTTTTCGAAATAATTTCTGTTATTTTTAAACTACATTATGGAATGATATTTTTGAATAGGTTATTATTTCAATATGCAGTTTTGACTTTCATAGTTGAAAAATAAAAAAAAATTATAATGAAATAGTACTTAGTTTAGAAGACTTTTATGAGTGAATGCAGAGAGCACATTTTTGATGATCGGTTTAAAATTATTAGGAAATTTATGCATGCCCTGCATTTGCAAAATCCTTCTACCTAAGGAACTACTAGTAATTCCTTAAGTAACGTAAGTGGAAAGTTTAAGAAAATAAACAATACAAAGGCTATTTATAAAAGTAACCATTTCAGGAAAGAAATGAAGTTAAAAAGAAGTACATTTTGATGACCATAGTAAAAGCGGGTATAGCAAAACATTTTTTTGAGAACCATTAAATAGATGGTTCAAATATGAGTATTTCATCATGGGTGTCGCGTACTCATCATATTTTTTGTTTGCAACCAAAAGGACTGAAAATGTCATACGGAGCGGCTACTAAATACATGAAGGAGTCAAAGACATATATTACTAAGTGGTTGAAACGCTATTCTGATGTAAAAAATGTCAATGATCTGCTAGATTGTGGCTCTATGCAAAATACGACGAAGAGAAATGACGAAAAAGAAGAACAAGATGATTTTACAGGTATTCCAAAATAATTCTCGCCTATCATTACATGTTGGGCAAGGGCAAGTAAAAAGGATCTGAATGTATCATGTGATACTATAAAAAGACGTTCAATGGCTCATGAAGTAAAATTTCGTAACACAATAAAGAAACCGCTACTGTCTGAAAAACATATTGAAATATTTCTCATCTCATTGGAGTGACGGAAAATTTGGAATGCGATTGGGACAACGTAATTTTTTCTGATGAAGCTTCTTTTTGGGCAACTTCTTCCGTCACTCATACCAGGTATGCCCGCACTAATAGAGTCATCCAGCGAACCGTCAAATATACGGTAAAGGTATACTTTTGGGGCTGTTTCTCGAAATAGTTGTTTACAGATAATTTAAACGCCGCTGAAATGGCCAAAATATATCAGTATACTTTGTTATCATCTGCAAAGGTAGTTTTCAAGTAAAAAACTTACATTGGTTACTGCAAGAAGATAATGATCCAAAACATGGGAGTCATTTTTATCTCCAGAGTTGGCTATTAAATTAGGAGAAATAATGCCGTGGAGACTCCAGTCAATATTGATTATAATAGAAGCGATTGGAGAACTTACTAATAATAAAGCAAAACAGTTTATGTGTATTATGCATAATGTGTGTATTTTTCCCATTTTTAATCCCAAATCGTTTCCGAGAACGAAATCTGATAAAATAATTGAATACTTCAAACGATTGAATGTTAGATGTGTTATCCTCTGATATTAGAAGACATAGCAATAATAGTGACATTTCAAACTTATTAATTTAATTTCAACAGAAACAAGTCATTATTTATTAATAATATAATACCATTGAGGTTAAACTTCAGGTTCGCTTACAAAGTAATTTACTCCCCACAGGACCATATTTAATAATTTCAACCTATCCATCGCTGATGACATTCAAGATGTGTGCAGATATGTATTTAGAGAGCGGTTGTAAGAGGCCCAAACTCTTCCCAAAGCTCTTCGAACTTAACGTAAACAAAAGGATTTTTCTTAAGGAGTAGTTAGTTAACAACAAACGAAATTATTAAAAAAATTAAAGCCACGTTGCGTGAAATAACTGAAATGAAAAATAAAAAAAGGGTTCCACCGGCCTAGCGATTGAATTCTCATAGTAGACAACTCTTAACATTCAACTATACAAAACATCGATCAATCAGAAAATCAACGAAAAACAGACTTCAAAAGGAAATTTATGTTCTTTGAATGTTTCTATTTTTAATTTTCGTTTTGTACATGGATAATTTTTTGTTACATTTTCATACCAATGCTAATAACAATAAGAAGTCGTGTATTTAAATTTAACGTACGGCATATAATTCTTAATTATTAAGCCTATGTTATTCTGGATAATATACCGATTTTAATGGTATCTCAGTTATTTAAATCTGTACAGTCATCGCTATTAATTTAAAAAAACAATTATATACACAAATCCTAAACTTTTTGCGGAGTCATACAAAACAAACGATAGAATATAAATGTTTTATAAGTGTTTCTTTTTTTATTAAAATAACTTTATGACACATTGCTTGAATTTTAATATTTTTTATTTGGCAACAAAACTTTCAGAAGTTTCAGGAAATCAAATTCTGGATTGATGGTGGTCAGTAAAATGAACCCATGAGGTATAGGGAAGCATATTACAATGTTAGTTGGTTTTATCAAATACTTTTTGTTTTTTTTTGTCACTGATAACAAAAATTGACGATGTGGAAAGATTTTTTCAGAATGTTTGCTATAAATGCGTTGAGCGGTGATTTCGAGGTTTTGTTTAGAGAAATTATTATTTTCAAACTTAACCAACTGTTGGTACGAAAATTTTATGAAGAGCCTCCAAAGGTTTTAAGAAGTTTTTATTTAAACTATAAAGCTTTAAATATTCTATGAAAATACTATTGTACATAATTCAACATATATATGATATGTTGAATTATGTACAATAGTATTTATGTACCTATATGTGTATTTATTTGTTATTATTACTACGACAGCTAGACAAATATTTATAATTCTTTAATAAATGTCCGTTGAAGTAATAAAAAAAAATTTAATTTGCTACGTAGAAGTGAAAACTTTGGCAACTAATATAACCGCACTGTGTATGTTGGAAATGTTCAATATAAAAGTAAAGAAAAAGAGAAAAATAACATACGCGTATTGTATTAAATTATACCAAAATAAAATATTATTAAAAAATAGAACGTAACTCTTGAAAGGATGCACTCCGTGTTGGGCAGTGAACTTACTCGGCCGATTCCAAAGGGAGCCGAGTTTACCCGGACAAAGCAGTGCATATTAAATTGATCACATTTCATTATTTCTCGTTTTGCTGAAGGGAGTCGAGTTTATCCGATTCAGCGTTGCCGACCCGAAAATAACGGCTCAGTTTCGTTTACTGCTCAGAAAAAGTGCAAAGTTGTTTATTTTTGGGGTTTCATATGTAAAGAGCCAAAACTCTGTGAATCTTGCTCTTTTCCCTGCTACAAAGAAAATTATTTTATGCTTATAGAAGCACTTTTTTTAGATTTAAAACAAATGTTATACTTAGTCTCAAAATGATAACAGATGGCACTATGTAGTTTTATTTTATATAAATATAATGCTCTCTCTTCGTAAAGTAGGCATGATTTTTTTTTTAACTTTTACCTAAATTCGAATATTAATTTTCACGTGATCTATTAAAGAATATAGGATATGTAATTATATTAATAAATATTATATTTTATTAATAAACACAGGATTTATTTTAATGGATGTAAGTAGAGCAGAGCGTAAATTATATTATTTATGGTATTAAGCATATAGATGTTCCCCATAGATAGTTTCATTACCAAGTTTATAGAATTCTTAAAGCTTGGAAGTAAAGGGGACTATATAAAAACGCTTTATGGCACTCCAAAGGTTTCATGTGTTTGCTTTCATTTGAATACATACGTTGCTATAGCAACATTTATACATCCTTTAGCTATATTTATATTACGTTTATAAAAATTATAGTGAACCAATTTCCTGTCTCCACATCTCTATCTTAACAAGCTGCTGCACCTATTATCTAGACCACCCTACATAAATATGATGAATTAATAATTCAAATTAAATTGTATAATATAAAATAATTACCCAAAACTAAATATAATCGTTTCAGAAAAGAAGACGAACGGAAATATAAAATTTGTGCCCAGACGAAAATATTATGTTAACATAATCAAATGAAAACAAATAAGAAGAAAAAGAAAATTTCAACACGATAGGAAAAATTCCATCATAATAAGGATAAATATCGTGAGTCGATAAAATTTATTTAGAGAGAACGTTCTCAACGTTCTTAAAAAGTGGAGACTGTTATGAAAATCTGAGGTTAACACGTTTTGAAAATGGAACGTTGATTTCATAATAAAAGTAACTAATATATGGAGTACACGCACACACATGAGACTAACTTCTTAAAATAAAAGACTTGTCAAATGTGTCAATCGTCGACCACCAGCGGCCGGCAATGTTTGTGCTACTAAAATAAAGAATAACTTCAATCCAAATGTTCATTGGGGTGAGAAAAATACATTTCAAGTAATTCTTATTAACGTCCTTTTGACAGTCGACTATTTAGATAATAGTCGGATGTATAGTCCCTCCAGTAATTTTGAGTCAATTGCAAACAGTTCTAATGGAAGGATCTGGTAATTGGTTCATAAGGGCATACAGATACGTTGAGCCTTTTCACCGTAGTACATTTCTATTTTAAATATGACATCAAGTAATACAGTATTTATTGAATAACTTTTTTACGTACTTAATAATACATGCTATTTGTACGAAAAAGTACAAAATGAAATTCGATTGTGCCTTACTATAATTTGCAGCAGAAAAATATGTATTTTATCGGCAAACTAAATAAATAAGTTTCCTTTAAGAACTCTGGTTACATTGATTTTAATTAATGTGTCAACTTCGCTACATCCATTATTAATTACTTTATGTTCAAGAGGATTAATTGCAAGTAATAAGATAAAAGACAAAGATTAATCACTAATCGCTTGCCGCAATTAAACTAATCCAATTAAACTGGAATTATATATCCTAATCGTCCACTTAACGTAATTTACTTTGTTCATAAATAAAAGTAAATTGAAATAACTTTGTCTCAACCAAATGAAAACATTAAATAACTAGATAATAACAGTATCCTTGCTAGTCGTAAATTATGACGATAAATGAGAATGAATATTGTCTAATTGGTTTAATGTTAATAACGCTGTTAGACGAAGCTGAGTTACTTCTCCGAACCCGATCGTTCTAGAGATAGAATATTCTACGGACAAAAGACATTGGAAGTAATCTTTTTACAAAAATATGTTGACCTGTTCTTAGATAAAAATTTGAGTTGCCATTGAAATAGAAAATGGGAGAATTAAATAAGCCATTTTTATTTGAATAAGTTTACGACAGCTTTCTAATTACGAACATATAAAGAACGGTGTCGACGTATGTGCATTATGGTAACAAGCAGAGTTAAAAAAAAATATTAAAAATATGGAAATGGAAACCGGTATTGCTAGTACGAATAAATTATAAGGACAAGGGAACTGAGTCATTTTGTTATGCTATAGTTTGTTCATTTATTGAGTACTTTATGAAAAATCTATCGAATATCGAAACATGAAATTTGTGCAGTACCAGAGACTGGAGTCTAGGCCGAAATTCAATTGTATGGACAGAGGGACTAAAAATTTATTTTAGCGTGACCCCTTTTTTACTTTACCGGAAACGAACTCAAGAATATATATATATATATATATATATATATATATATATATATATATATATATAAATATAAATATATATATATTAATTTTTTTTTTGTCATAAATAATTTCTAATCCTTAATTGATTTGTTTAATACAAATAAACGCACAGTACTTATATGATTTAGAAAAAAGAGATTATATTTTTTATTTCCTTGTATTTGCTAGGATATATTTTAAACACAAAATCTTTGCTTGTATAAAAATACATGTGTGTTACTGTGTATGTGTGTATTATCACAGATGAGTAATGCAATATTCTAAGACTCACAATTGTATGGAAAAAATATTAATTCAATAGAATACTTTTCTAATCCTATTGGGCGCATTAATTTCTATTAGGATGGTTATTTTTAATTGTGGTTATTTTTATACCGATATTGAAGTACTTCGAGGTCATTACCCCGATAAATAAGGAATAAAGTATAACAATTTTTGATGCAATATAAAAGTAGAGCATCTTTATGATATAAAATCAGTAGAAAACTTTGAAATGTTTAAGAAATAAATATAGTTTTGAATGGGAGGTAATAAGTATAAGCAAAAATAACAAAAATTGTAGCTCATTTACCATTTAATATTAAATGGATATGGGCTACTTTTTGCTGGAATAACTTGATATATAAAGATATAAAGGAAATAGAATATGCATTTTTAATAACAATTAATAATATGTAACATCAATTATAAATATGTTTAATATTATTTGTATTAATCCAATTTGAAATAAATGCAATCATGAACATGACTAAGGAGCCATAAAATATAACATAAAACGACTTCAAAGAAAAAGAAAAGAATAGCATGATGTCATAATTAATAAACATCTATTATAATATAATATTTTAGCATTTCATAGTTCTAAAAAAATTACAAGACTTAAATTGATTTGCCGTCAGTTTATATATGGAAATCCCTAGGCATGGTGAGCATAGTGACATTTGCTTTTGAAACCATCCACAATACAAGAATGATTGCTACATCATTGCCAGTTGCCTTTATGATCTTTGAAGAGTGATTCTATTCTAATTAGATATATAGATTTTATTAGGATTATAAAATTAAGAGCTTCGTTCTAAAAATTTTTTAAAATATAAGGAAAAACTAAATTTCACATTTCATGTCCGTGGTGCTAAAATTAGTTAAGTTGTAAGAATAACCCATAGTTGTAACTTTTTACTTCTGCATTTTGAATAATTAATACATTCACAACATGATAACGGAATAAGTTAGAATAATAATATTACATGTAATTAAAATTACAATTATTTATAATGTTTTAAACAAGTCTAACGGATGAAAATTACATCACTGCTACAAAACTTTTAAATAAACAGCAAGAGTAGTAAAAGAAACAGTTTATGTTGTGTAATGGGCACGGTATGACTACAACGTAACAAGTGGGCGGAAAAAGAAAGACTTATCATTAAGTTAGGGAATAACACATTTTTAATAGTTTAAAGTAGGGTTTCCCAGCCTTTTTTTTGTTGAGGCTCCCCGGACTATAAATTATATTTTCATGCCCCCCCCTTAACTTTTTCATGCCCCCCCTTTGATTTAGTAAATCAAATAAAAATGGTAACTGAAGTTCGTAAATACACAAACTTACCTTTTAACAGTGAGCCACAATAATTTTACACACTCAAACTGATTTCCCAACAAAAAATGTACACCAAAACGTCAAATTTTTCGCGATTTTGTGGTAATAATAATGCATATTTTATGCATGTAAATTAAACATTACATTGTAATATTGTTTGTATATTTTTTTGTTTTTTCTTTCTAAAATGCAAACGCTTTCCGCCCCCCTTGACATCTCTCTATGCCCCCCTTGGGAGGCGCGTCTCCCTGGTTGGAAATTCCTGGTTTAAAGACATTTTCTCTTTCTATTCCTGATTTACCTGTTTGCCTGTTTGAGCGTCACGTAAAATTGACTTAATTTAATAAAATTAATTTTTTAGTGTAATGAAAAATAGATAAATTAACATTTAATCTAGTTAAAATCATATGTTACCTAACTTTCTCGAAATTTAATTATTAACATTCAGGATCGATATCGAGCGCTATCTTTAAACTAATGAATAGCCATTGCCCAGACTATTACAGGGGTTTGTTTTAAAGTTCAAGCAAAGATATAAGATCGTGTGATAGCAAAACATGGTGTGTTAATAATGCCAATTTAATTAAAAAATATTTTTCGCTTACTTCATACCAATCCCATTGGCAACCCAATAATACCAACCGCATTCACATATCTCTCTATTTATTTTACACATTCATTTTAATAATATATTTCCTTCAAATATCAATATGGTTTAATATTTTCCTTATTCAATACAAATATATTTGAGTTGCCTACTATTCGCAGTCGTACGTGATCAAATTTATACCAAAATATATAAAAAAATTTCATATATTATTTGTAAGGTTTGTGAATGTATTATAAACATGGCTATATAAAATTCCTCAATTCTGCCAAATATCATCATTGATCGCACGCTTCCAGGATTACATACCCGAAGGGATCGAATAGAATTCTATTTTGTGGGAACACTTTCTTTGTGGCGAGTCCCTTCATTCGTCTGTATATCAGAGGCTTTTAACGTCTAGACGATATAAGATCGGGATTTATAATATAAATATAATGTATATTTCCTTGACCAAAAACGGAAAATCATATTTAAAAATAGTTACAATTTTATTTCAAGATGACGTCCATATATAGGCAAGTTAGGAAAATTTGGTGTCGAATTTTTTTACCTATACGTTTTGAAATATTAAAAAGTATATCCCGAGTAGAGTCTGATGTATGTTTAAGAATTTTTGTCTTAAAATGTTATAATGTGGCACACGATAAAATTTTACGTTTTTTAATCTATTATCTTACCGTATATAAATATATATTATATATATATATATATATATATATATATATATGTATGTATGTATATAAATGTTTTTTTTAAATTTCACGTAAAATAATGAAAAATATACTTTTGAGACAATTATAATTGGCCTTTTCAAATGATATTCCACCCTATATGGAATGGGCAAAAAAGTCGAGTCCATAATTACTTCATCACCCCCCCCAAAGTCTCCAAATGAATATTTTTGAGTTTGAAATATATAAAGGTTTACAAGTTTTGTTACTGTGTCAAATTTTAAGTTTTTACATCAAGCAATTTTTATCGTAATGTGTTTATAATGCCATATAATTTAAATATAATGCGACTTATTTAATATTTACTTCGTTTCATTTTCAATTTGACATTTCTACTCTAAAGTTTCTGCATCAAGCGCACGAACATGAGAGTAACATCGTGAGGGTTTTACAATTAAATGAAACTACAAGATGTAGTATTATTTCTGCTTTCTATAATTTCTTTACCACGACCAAGGTTTCGTTGTATTACAACATCTTCAGGTGGGCTATTAGCAAAGATTTTCCTAATAGCCCACCTGAAGATGTTGTACAACGAAACGTAGGTCGTGATAAAAAATCATGTGTGCAATTCACACGTGGTAGAAGTGAAACCTTCAAATATGGTAAATTTTAATTTTTAAGTTTAATATCAATTTTTAATTATGAAAAAAACTAAAATAATTGGAAAATTTTTTATAATTCCCCTTCCCCTTCCCCTTCCCCTTCCCCTTCCCCTTCCCCTTCCCCTTCCCCTTCCCCTTCCCCTTCCCCTTCCCCTTCCCCTTCCCCTTCCCCTTCCCCTTTTTCCCAAAGACCTAATTGTTCAAGAGAGCTTAGAATTAGAATATTGAGGCGACACCGCCGGTTGGTGAGCGGTGGAGAAATAACTCTGAATGGCGGTTGCCACACCCTGCATTAACGCGTTTTATACTCAAGGCACGGTTAGACAGCTAACAAAAGGGCAAAGGGTGCGGCTGGGGATACTAGATAAGTTAAGGCCAAAGCGCACGTGGCTATTGCATGCACCGTCGTCATTCCAAACTTCAGGTGGGGAAACTCTGATTGAACTCGTCTACAAAGGGTTTTTTGGACACTGACTACAAATATGGCTACCAAATAAGGCAGTATAATGGTTAAACACATATATAGTAAACGTAGTAGAAAACATCGTATAATTCATAAATAGTAAAGGACAATGACAATAGATGTAAAGAAATTTACCCTATTTGGAAAATTCGTGCACATTTCAGATATTAATTTCCGCAAATCCTTTGTTCTGTGTACATCACAGAACTGGACTTTTATTTTCCATAATAATTTGCAGTAGTTTTTATACAATACAATAAAATTTATAGAAATGGTTTTTTGGAAAGGTGGATTTCGTAGTTTTTGATTACCTATACTGTTTAGGCAGTGACGAAAAAATAATAATCATAAATAGTTAACGAGGAAAAAATATTTTGTATTTAAATTATTCAATGTTTTCCTTTAAAGTAACGAAGTAATGAATCGTCATCGCCATCTACTGGCGACTTAATTACCACTTCATTTTGTTGTACGACTTTACCTACTTATCTAGTATAGACGGTGCACATGTAATATTACGTTAATGATGGAAATGAAATTAACCCAGCGTTAATAAAGGATAAAATAAAATGTACCTTTATATCAGAAATAACTTTAATTTAAAATAGGAAATATAAAAGTGGAAAAATGTGTATTTGTTTCAAGTAGAAAAATTAATTTTTAAGTCTCATAATTTTATGTTGACGACGAAAAATGAGGAAAATACTTATGGTAGTTTTTATTAACCGCACCTTGTAGAAAACTAAAAGTGTACATGTATGCGTCTATAATTTACATTTTAAAAACTGTATTACTTTACAAATATTTCCGGATTTAAGCTTTATCAGCCTTTATTCTGTAACTTCACAAGAGACCGTTAATTCAACTATGACACACATTGGTGATAACATAACTAAAGAATTTAGTTCGTATCACTTATGGCATTCAATAAGAATATAATTTTTGCAATGTGGAAAACAATTAACAGTTATATAGGTGCCCTTAAGATAGCCCTGGTAAGTATAAAAACGGTGATTTTGGTGGTCTTCTAAATCGTTATCTTTTATTAAAAAAACGGTCAAATGTGAGTCTGGTACGTGCGTCGCGAGATCTTTGTCTCGTTGATTTCATGTCATTATCATGTCATCACTAATATGTCCATATTAGTCATTACCTGATAATGTCATTCGTACTATATATTTAATAAGATCTAATATAGTTGAGTGGTTCCCCTATTTACATACTTATATATATATATATATATATATATATATATATATATATATATATATATATATATATATATATATATATATATCATCATCATCATATATATTAATACGCTAAGGTTAAGATGTTACTCTCCCTTTTTAGAAAAAACCTCACAACTAATCCACATAAATTATATATCATTATATAGATAATTGCTTGCTCTAATAACTAAAAAACCTCCATAACTAAAAAATTTATTATTGCTATTGTTTTTGCAAATTAATTAATTATTAAAATTATATACACAAAACAGCAATGCTGCCATCTAACGGCTCAACGTCAATATGATTGACGGTCGGTAAAATTTTTGTTTAACTTCAAATCCACTCACGTATAAATAAAGTGGCGCTTTAGCTCAATGCTTTTGATACTTGCGCCTCTATATGTCAATTTTAGTAAAATATTTGTTTGATCTGTCATCTGAGCTTCATAATGGAATAAATAATGCGAAAACATCGCACGGGTCACGCTAGTATATATATATGTATATATATATATATATATATATATATATATATATATATACATATTAAAGTGAATATCTCAAAAGGTATGACATCTGGAATCATTTTTGTAGTTTCCAACAATCTTTTAGTTTTAAGGTCCGGGTTTCAGAAATAAGGAAAATCTATTTTTGTACGTTATTCAGTAAATCTCTAAAGAAAGTTAAGATAGAGTAATTTAGAATTAAAAAAAACATTGTTGGTGGGCTGTTATGGGACGCTTGGCAGATATGAAACATCTAAGTTGTTTTATATTGAAATGTTTTTTAAATGAATTGAAAAAGAGAAAACAAATATTCAAATAGTTGTTAATAACAAAATATTGATATAATGTTATTGTTTTATTTTTATGAAATAATTATCACAGAAATATTTATTAACAGTCTATCGAAAATATGTTTTCAATTTTATAATACTCTTAGTCGACAAGACGCGAAGGTGGTCAAATTAAGGCGGAAAGAGCAGGTAAGATGCAAAACTGGCCGAACGGCACGACGCGACGTGCCATCAGAATGTTTTAAATCGCGACCAACATATGTTTTACATAAAAAATTACCTTATTTATTTTGTCACACCGCACTTGTCACCTCGCTCCTAAAATTGTAATATAACTATTTTTGTGTGATAACTGAGATTTATTCGAGTTAAAATGCTTGCCAAAATTGAAGTTTCGACGTCAATAGAAAAACTGCTTTAACGAATAGACGAACCGCTGTATGATTTTTGAGAAAAACTACTGTAACCGACGAATAGACAGACCGTTGTGCGATCTTGAATATATTCTCTGTTTTTCTTTTTGGGACCCTAAACCTCGATCTCCCTCTTGAAATAAAATTCTAAGTACCGTTTTCTGTTTCGCGTCAGTAATTAAATAGTTAAATAGTGAGGGAGGAGAGAGAAAGGGCAAAAAGGTTCTCAAAAAACGAGGCCGTGAACAGCTACTGAGCATGAAAAATGGGAAATTTCTTCATGCATTCGATCGTTCATTCCATCGTTCATTCGATTTGGTTGAAACAATATACTAAACTTCTTAGTGATCGAAAAAAGTATTGTCATTGTAACGAACTCGCGAAGTGAGTCGATCGTGATCATTGGTGCATTGTCCATCCAATTGAGTTGACATTTTTTACTAAACTTCCTAGTTATACATATAAGTAATGTCTGTTAGTGATATTCTACAAAAAAAAAAAGATTTCGCGAACCAAGTCGCTGGGCCGGTCTATAAATGTGTATGTAACAGATGAAAGTGTTGTTAGAAGTACACACGTAAACAGACACTTACTTCTAACAGATGAAAGTGTCTGTTTACGTGTGTACTTCTAACAAATTCCAAAAAAATGAAAAAGTATTCCCAAAATCATTCAAAAATTGCTACCTGTGGCTTTTCTTTACTCGTACATATTTATAAGAGTACAAACTAGCTGACGTAGATGCATGTTATTTTTCAAGGGCATATTTAGATCACAATAATTATTTGAAAAAAAAATAATAAAATGGTCTCATTGCTTTAGAGGACACCTCCTCCTCCCAAAAAAGCTATAATAAAGAACTATTGATTACTTGTGCAATTACTTGAGTTATAATTACAATGTTAGAGTAATTGTAGCAGCTAAAAGCCTCTAATAGTCAAACGAACAGCGCTGTCATAACAATTGGATCTGGAATTCTTACAAGATCATTAGTGTATAGTGTATGTGATCGCCACTTGGAGTTATTTTGTCATCGTAAAACAATTTTTATGGGTCTTGACTCTTATTTGTACCCATTTTCTCTTCAATCAAAGATATTAGAGAGGTTACGCAATACAAAATTGATTATATAATTAAGACCAATATCGATAATAGTTTTTTAGCGTAATAAATATCTATTCTTTCTTTGGCGGTCTGTGGTATCACTAATTAACATTATTGGCTTATACAAAGAAGTCTAGTTATCTCGATATTTTAAATGTTTTAACTGGACGGTATTTCTAATGAGATTAAAATAAGATATATAGATGTGAAAGGAGCATAATGTAAGAAAAATTTATCCTATATAATGCGGGTACCAGATTAAAACTGGGTAGTAACTACACAAATTTTAATTACATTGGATTTTAGGACAAAGCCATTAAAAACATATTTCGCATTTCCATGAGATATAGCCCATATTTTCATCCACAGTTTATTTTGAAAACCAAGGTATTGATAAATATGAGAAATATATTCTAAAATGAAGAAGTAAACATAAAATTTATGAAACTGTACGGATTATGAAAATAACCCAAATATTTTTGCAGTTGTTTTTTGGCTTAGTGGGTACAATTTTCGAAAAAAAAACATAGATTATAATGGTAATTTGGTGGGTTTGACATCTATTTTTAAGATTCCGAATTATGAATAGGGAAGAAATGGAACCTTTACAAGATAAGTTACCTGTGTATTAGCTGTTCACCTCTCACAACAGTTTTTCCTAAACCGTTTGATAGAGAAACATGAAATATTGCAAGGTGACAAAGCGTACTAATCCACATCTGTTTCTAGTTTGCACTTACAGATATTCATGTAGAAATATTTAAGAAATTGTCGTGCTATCAATTGAAAATGCAAGTAAGAAGGATTCATAAACAAAAGTTTACAGGAAAGCTGCATTAACGATTCAAAATGGCATAGTTTTTGCAATAGTTTTATACCGATGAGACAGGCAAGGCAATATATTTTATGGAGGTAAATAGTGTCCATATTTTTAAGTACTTCCATAGAAATTCCATGGAAACTCAAATGTTACGGAGCCCTTATGGCACGAGTTCTATCGGTACGTAACAGGTATTTTTTTTTATAATAAAACGTATTATTTATTCAAACAAATAATTAAGAATCTCCAATGAATTAATTGTATTTTACGTAGTATAATATTACCTTAAATCATTTCTAACTACAGGCTGTCCAGTGGCAGATTTCACGTTTTCCAAATGGCGGCCATCGAGTCTGACACACTCTTCGAGTCTAGCACGCATGTTTTCAAAAACGCGTTTGCAGAGCGACTGGGATATCCTACTGACTTCCGCTCGAATATTTTCTTTAAGTTGTGTAACAGTGCTCGGATTTTGTTTTGTAAACAACGAATTTTAAGTATCCCCATAAGAAAAAGTCACATGGGCTTAAATCGGGTGACCTAGGTGGCCACGGTACGGTACAGTTTCGGGATATGTTTTTTTCTGGAAATAACTGCCGCACTGCATTCATGGACACATTAGCAGTGTGAGCTGTGCCCCGTCCTGCTGGAACCATGTGTTTTGGTTGAAGGATAGACTATTCTATGGTTTTACTCTGAAAAAGTCATTTAACATCCAGGCATATCTCTCCGAATTCACAGTTACAGTTTGGCCACGTTGATTTTCAAAGAAATAAGGCCCTATGATTGCAGATGCAGACATAGCACACCAGACTGTTACTTTAGGCTTATGTAAAGGTTCTTGATGCATTTGTCTTGGGTTGTGGATATCCCAGTTACGAAAGTTCTGCTTATTCACATATCCTCCAATGTGAAAGTGAGCTTCTTCACTGAAGAATATGTTGTCCATCCGGGTAGCAGTACGAAATCTCAACATCACCTCGAAGTAAGTTTTTCTTAATTCAAAGTCAGAATCGTGTAAATATTGAACAATTTGAATTTTATATGGATAGAACTTGAGCTTTTTTGCATTATTACCTGAAAAGTTGATTTCGGAATGCCCAATATCGATGAACGTGTACGCAGTGATATTTTCAACAACAGAAACCATAACACGCTCGACATTTTCATCCGTGGCTACCAATGGTGTAGGTCCTGGCCTGGGCCTATTTAATGTTGATCCTGTAGCTCTGAACCTTGCTACCCATGAGGTTGATCGATGGTCCATCACGTAATCGACGAATACTGTAACGAATATTAAATCGACGGCATGCTACAGACAGCGAAAATCCATTCGAAATGTACCCCTCGACGGCAAAAGCGCGGTGCTCTCCACTCTAGCCATGGAACAGTGCCATGGCTACTAAAACATCTGCACCGCTTGCACTTCTAACGACGCCCCCCGCGCCCCTCTTATGTGTTGCGTTCAGAAACTATGTTTGTTCAAACTGTGAAATCTGCCACTGGACAATCTGAATTAATAATTAATTTCTCACTTTTACTTTTGGTACATCTCTGTAGAAAGTAGGTTTAAAAGTAAAGGCTAGACCGAAAACACATGATTAAAATTATGACAGCGTTAGATAGTGAGAAAAACACATTTTGTGTAAATAATATATTCCGATTTTATCATATCTATTCACGTTTGAAACGTAAATATGTTTGGCGTCCTTATTAAATATGAGTATGAAAATATTGAAGGTAACAATAGTAGACAGCATCGCCGGTTATTTGAAATTTAATCGTGGTAAAGAACTTAAAGAAAGTAGAAATAATATTATATCACGTAGTTTCATTTAATTGTGAATGTGAAAATGTGAATTGTGAAATTTATGAATTTGTACAAAATTGACGCCAAATATATTCAATATATAAAATAATGTTAAGACACACAACGAAGATTATGTCTTCATGACAAATAATGGTATATGTAATACTTTTGATGTGGAATTTCATACATATAACAACTTTAGCTTTATTTCTAAAGAAGTTCACTAAAAAAATATTGAAGGATATTTTTCTAGTGAACTTCTTTAGAAATAAAGCTAACGAATGCATACATTTAAGAATCATATTTTGCTTTAATAAAAAATACTTTTACCAAAACATATCATATTTTTTATATCGTTTACAAAAAGGTTTTTAAACGTTTATGGCTTCATCTGATAAAAAATACAATGCCAATAAGATCGTGTCTCTGCGGGCATAACTCTAAAATAACTGAACAGATGGAAATGAAACTTCTTGGTGTTATACATTATAGCCTCAATCAATATTTGCAATAGAAACCATCATTAATATTCATTTATAAAAAATACCATTATAAATGTGTAGTTCTTTATTAGGCGATAGTATTTAAATCAATTAAATTTTCTTTTATGAAAGTTATTTTATTATTTAGTAAGGTATTTATGTCAATATTATCTCCATCTATTAGTACTTATGATATTTAGGTAACGCAGATTGTTTATTACTTTCGCAAATTCATAGTAAGCCTGAAAAAAAATAATATAGCTTCTGACCTTTACTGGTACTGTTTGTGAAACTTATAAAATTCGTAAAGATAGCTTGTAGGCACCGTATATTTTACGAACGTAAAAACATATTTTGGCACCTTTAAGGGATCTCGAAAAGCGGTGATCGTTTTTGCTCATAACTGATTTTGAGCACTATTTTAACCAAGGGCGTCATGAATGACATGGATTTTGGGGATATATTTATAGAATGCGGTTTGAAGTTTTTCTCCAAGTTACTTTTTTAAGATTCTGGATCTTGAAGGTCAAACAGGCTTATATTTGATGCTGGTGATATTTGACGCTATTTCCACTCAAATGTTTTCATAATGAATACTTATAATCTTAAAAGTAATCGTGCAAGTATAGCTGTAACCTTAGATTTAATCAGGGTTGTATTTCATTCAATTACACCATATGTTTTATTTATCAACCACACTATATTACGTGACATATTATATATTTAAGATTTATTTTTGTTTGATTAATATTAGATTTATGTCCGATAATTTATGTCCGATAATAAAACGTAGTTAACAGTTTTTAATTTGCTATCAAAAATATAATTCATTAATTGGCGCTGTATAAGTCGTCACTGACCTCGTACTTCGAATTTATTAACTTTTAATTCAATCAATTTGACTAATTCATGTATCATTTGAATTTTAATTTTCACATTATTTTATTAATTGAAATAAAATTGATAATTTGCAATTAACAATATAATTCATGAATTGGTGCTGCATAAGACGTCACTGGTCCCATATTTCGAATTTATTAACTTTTAATTTCCAATTTGACTAATTCATGAACCATTTAAATTTTAAATGTTTATATTATTTTATTAAATAAACTAAAATAATTGTTATTTTGGTAGAACTATAATTTTATTGTGTTCTACGGTAAAATTGCTTTGAAAGGACGATGTGAAAGAAAATAAAATAAAATCTTATATTTATTTATTTACTTATGTGCTTTAATGTACCTAATTGATACATATGGCGGACTTATTGCTACGAGAGCAATTTCTTACAGCCAATCGAAATACCAGTCCAGCCCCTCTCGACGAGCAGCCGGGAATAGAAACCAGGCCCCTGTGCCCCACGCCACCTAAGACTGTATGCCTTGTAATTAACCATATGGCGACTAACATATTAATATATATTTAATTTTTACAAATAGTTTAAATGTTTTTGTTATTATTTCTTAAGTAGAAATATTGAATAATAGTTTAAACAATTATATACGTCACTTAAATGCCTTATATCCTCTGAACACCTTTTCCGCGAAATCTGTAATTATAATTAAAGTTTTTCTAAAATGAAACATTTAGGGTTCTCGGGTTTCAGTAATATTTGTTTACCATCGTGCCACTAGTAAACATATTCCTCTATTCCCCGTATAATGAAATATTTTATATTCAATGATATATATATATATATATATATATATATATGTATGTATGTATGTATGTATATATATATATATATATATATATATATATATATATATATATGTATATATATATATACGTATATATATATAATTTGCTACTCAACCATATAAACCATAGTTTTTTATATTTCCATATATTATTTCACTACATTATATTGTTATGTGTTCCAAAGCCAATTAATTTGGCAGCCTTAATAGCAACGATACGATAACACTGAAGGTCATAAGTAGTGAAGAGTATTGTCAAATAAAATATTATTCAAATATAATAGAACATTATTTTGGCAATATTCCTGTGATTTGGTGGAGTCTCGGAGTTTAATGAACTTTTTACCAAAACTTATATAATAGGTGTGCTGAATATTGCCAAAATTGCAAATAATGACCAAAGATAAAAGCAAAAAGACACCGAAAATATTTAATGAAATAAGAAACTAAATCACATTCTAGTTTAATTTTTCGTTCATATCAGTACTATGAATTTAACTGGGTTTAATCAAACAAATTACGTAAAATGATTAAATGAAACAAGTACAATGAGGACGAGTTTTATCTTTTCTGACAGTAATAAATTCAAAACCTGAATTGGCCGTAGATGTCTCAAGAAATTTGGTTAAAGGTAATTACAGTGTAATATTCTATGGTCCCTCATTACTATGATGAAGAGGTCTTTCCAAAATGGATTCATAAGTGTTTTTTTTGTAATTACTTATATCAATATCATCAGCGCATACAAGGATTTGAAATTATTTACTAAAAACATTGTTAACCATTATTGGTCCTGAGGTATTATTCTGAATTCGAAACTATCGTTTGGTTTATTTCCACCTAAGGGGAGAACGTTTTATAAACTTGACTTCTGTTCAGAATTTTTTTCATACTCATCAAAATTAAAAATTAATTCAAAAGTAGACATATTTCCTTTCTGGAAGTAGTGATAGAATATACTTTCATATTATTTGCATTTCTTCAAAATTAGAAACAGATTAAAAGTTTATCCATTCTAATATATTCGTTTTGGAAACCAAACTGAAAATTCTTAGGCGGAGTTTCCACTACCAAAGATAGTTTTATTTAAATATGATACACTAATACTCCTTTCATGTAATGCAGCGTAAATTGATTCTTCTGAAATTGCTTGTATCTTGCACTTTTCCAGAAGAAAGAATTTATTAGCAGTAGCTGGGAGTTTTTTTTTACAAGTTTTAACTTGCGGAAACCGAGCCAAGTTCCCCATTTGGAAGAAAAGTAGATAAAAATACATAATTAACATTCGGTAAATAATAAAACAGTTAATAACGAATGGTTCATTGCACATTATTGATAACAACTATTTTAAACCATTTTATGCATGAAATATTTTATCGTCAGATGTAAATCCGATTTGACAGCATCACGCAAGCAATGTGGTGTGACTAGTTGGCCTACTGTCGACTGTTAGTGCAATAAGCGATAGATAACATCGGGTAAGCGATATATAGCATATATTCAAAGACACGGATTTCAACGACGTTATTGAAAACGTGTTCTGGGCGGCGTTATATATATATATATATATATATATATATATGTGTGTGCATATATATATATATATATATATATATATATATATATATATATATATATGTATATACGTATATACAAAGCGAGTTTTTCAAGTATTAGATTAACTTGCATCCTAACATTCCTACATCAAAAGAATATTCTACATACATATATCCTCAAACTTAAATAAATAGTTGAATAATACATTGAATTAAATTATAAAACATGTAATGTCGGTAAAGAAACAATAAATATTTAAATTATTGAAATCAGTCTTTCACTCAAAATTCACTATAATAGTTATCAGTAATCGAATTAACTGTAATAATCATCCTATTTGAAATAATATGGATTTGAAAGAAAAGAAAATGTAGTGTCAATGCTTTCAAAGGTACTTTCAAATTTTTGATGTTATATATCGCTTACCCGATGTTATCTATCACTTATTGCTTATCATTTTTTTTCAAGTGGTTTCTCCTTCATTACATGACATGTTTGTAAAGGAGACGATGAAAATAGACCTGACGTTATTGAAAATGAATACAGTAAAGAGACGCTAGTACTTTCTAAATTTTAAAAAGCTAAATAATTTAGCGATTTACAAGCACGGAATGGAAGACATGAAAATATGATTTATTGTCATAATTCAAAACAAGAAAAAACAATATTCCTAAACAAATATATATTATTTCTTAATTATAGGAAGAACTTTTAATGACGAATAAAAATAACAGTAAAAACCTAATGGTGTACAAAAACCTATGAGAAATAATTAATATAATAAACCTTGATAAACTTTGCGGTGTGTTTTAATTTTCTATGAATGAGGAATAAATTATAGAAGAAAATCAAATTTCCAGTCCAAAAAAGTAAACAGATCGTTTAAACTCTTTACATATTGTTGAGAAACAACTTCATTTCCCATTAAAAGGGTGTCATATAAAAATGCAAAAGTGTGGTTGCTTTTACATTGCCCATAGTTAAATATAAATACTGTGTACTTTATGAGTGCGTATTGTTTATATTAAACTGTTTATAAATATCTATATTATTTCATGCCACGCCCCTCCCTGCGTCCGGTCATGTCTGATGCCCACCTTACCCCGTCGTCCTACTTTTCCTCTAGCGGATCAACGTTGTTGGTCTCAGTTCAGGTGGATCAAAATTGTTAGTCTTACCATTAGAAAAGTGACGTCACTGTGTGACCATTATTGTTATTATTATTACTATACTATAGATAACCTAGAAATTACTTTATTGAACTTGACAATTGATAAACTTAACTATGTAGTTAGATACATAGAAACTTTATGAAAAAATTGACGAACAAAAAATTGTTTATACAACGTGTTAATTCCATATAGAATCAGAAATAAAAGAAATTCAAAATTTCCTCCACTTGTGCCGTGAGTTGTGCCGTGAGATCTTCTTTAGCGCCAAATAAATATTTTAGGTTAACGCAAAATACTGTATAGGTTTTGATGAGCAATGATGAAATACGAAAATAAGAAAAAAACGTTTATTGCCCTAGGTCAAAAAACTTTCATAAATTGCAAGTTGGTGCCTCTAGCCGCTTTTGAAAAAAATGTTTTGATAGACAGAGAAACAAACAGGTAGACAGATATACAGAAATATGGATAACACAGTGATGCCATAAGGGTACCGATTTTAAGTCTGAAACCAAAAATAACAAATTATAGTAGTTATATTCTGCGATAAAGTAATATAAACACTTTATAATTTCCTGACACTCTGTGTTTTAACTTCATTTATTAATTTAGAAATACTTTCTTTGAATTGTTTAGTTTCTTAAAATTAAATATGCCTATTCCTTCTCTTATTATAAAAGAAAACATTTGATTTGCATATAATAAATATTTTCATAAGTGATGAAAAATAATTGTATCAATAAATGTGGGTCAGCCTTTTCAGTGATCCATAAAGAAATTAAGAACCCTGTATGTCTGTCCGCCTGTACGTTAGTCATTTTACCTACGGATTATTAGTTCTATAAAGCCAAAATTTGGCATGGTATATATGTCTAATATTTATAATGCCTGCGATGCTATTAAATAAAATCTTAAATAAAAATTGTTTTAAGGTACCTTCTACATGTAAATTTGGAAAGAATTTTTTTTCGCATACTCCGTTGTATAAGATACCGTTGAACAGGTCTTTTAAAAATATTGGAGGTGTGTCTGAATACTTTTTTGATACAGAGATCCGTTCATAAAATATTTAATTAAGCTGTAACGTTACGGGTTTCCACCCCCTAACAGCTAACCCACTATTTTTGAAGATTTGAAAAGTATTCACAATGATCTAAAAGTAAAATGATCAGTGCAAAGTAGGCTCTACTGTTTTACTACTTCTAGTCGACTAAGTCGAATTTAAGACATATAGTTTCGTCTATATAAAGTCCATATTATCTCCATACAATTTACTGAAATCATGTGCAAAAATAAATTTTTATTATAAAATGTATACTTATTATATCTGTTAAAGATATGCTAGGCAATATATTTTTATATTCTCATGCTTATAAAAGAGATTACTTAAGTATACAGCATGGTTTCATGCTTGTGAAAGATATAGTAGGCAAGATATAGTACCTTGTGAAAAATTATTCATTGTAAATACTTTAATAGAAATGCTACGTACCTTTAAATGTTTACGTGTTTAATTATGTGCGGAAACCTTGTTGTTCGAGTTCTACTAGTACTTGACATGTTTTTCAGGACTCCGTAGCCAAATAGCAAAACGTCATCATGTCCCTCTGTCGTCAGAGTATCATATTTTGCATTTTACAATTAGGTGAATGTAAAAAATATATATTTTTAATTTCTTTGTTATTACAATTCATCGAACTTGGAAATGAAAAATATTTGTCTCACCGAACCCGTCAATTGGAGTATCTTTAAAGCAGTTTCCTGGAAAACCATAGAAAATATTTTGTACTCCCTGCTAATTTGGAGTCCCTTTTTCTCAAATATCTTATATTATGCAACTCTTACCTTCCCAACTTTTTAACCATATATTTTTAGACAACAGGAGGTGGCCACAGTGCACCTTTTTGTCAGCTCCAAGCTCCATGCGTAGCACATTTCAATTAACTGTTTTTCTTTCATGTTTGATGAAAAAATGAGACGACAGATCACCCCTGGCCGAGGCAGTCTGCAGTGATAATTCTATTCAACCGTAAGATCTCAGTTAAAGAGTCAGTTTTTATATTTATAGTTAACAATTCAAGAAAGCCTACCTCGATGAAAAAGTAGTGCAAAATTGCCTAAAATTGATTAAATACTCATTATATACATATATATATATATATATATATATATATATATAAACACACACACACACACACACACATACACGCATATACAAATATACACACACACACTCGGTTAATGCCAAACGTTGGAGGGCCCAAGCAAAATAGGAGACTTTTGCTGACATCTGTAGTTACATCAGTACTAATGTATGGAGTTCCTATCTGGTCATTGGCACTTGCCAATCAGGATTACCGGCGTAAAGTCACATCGGTTTACAGGCTAAGCGCACTACGGACAGCTAGTGCTTTCCGTACTGTCTCTGAAGACGCGGTGGGTGTGATTGCTGGGATGATGCCCATGGATATACTAGCTGAGGAACGGAAGTCTCTATACTACCTTCGAAAAGAAAGCCCGTACTTGACACCGGCTGAGCTGAGCAGTCAGGAAAGAGAAAGCATTATACGTCACTGGCAGACCCGCTGGGACGCCTCAAGTAAAGGGAGATGGACTCATCGGCTCATACCCGAAGTGGATCAATGGATGAACCGCGAACACGGAGAGGTAAATTTCTACCTTACACAGATGCTCTCAGGGCACGGATGCTTCCGAGAATATCTTCATCAGTTCAAGCATGATCATTCCCCAGAATGTCCCATCTGCGATTGCAGTAACGAAAACGGGGAGCACGTATTCTTTGTTTGTCCTCGATTCTCAGTGGCTCGGCGGAAGTGGGAATCAAAATTAAATTGTAGTGTTGTACCAGACAATGTTGTATCTGTAATGCTACAGGGAAAGGAGGCATGGGACGCAACAAATACGTATGCGACGGAAGTGGTAATAGAACTACGCATCCAGGAAAGAGAAAGGCTCGAATGAGCGGCAGCACAGCACAATTATGAGATAGCTCGAAAATGGCTAAGCCCTTCCCCCGTGAAGAAATGCCTAACGGTGACCCCATGGGGATAAAGAAGGTAAAGAAGAAGAGGCGGTTTTTTAGTCGGTATAGGCCAGTCTTGGCCGAGTCCGACATACGGGGTCACTAACACCTAGATCCCATGATACGTAATAGTATTTTTCCCCTCAGATAAAAAAAAACACACACACACATATACATATACATATACATATACATATACATATACATATACATATACATATACATATACATATACATATACATATACATATACATATACATATACATATACATATACATATACATATACATATACATATACATATACATATACATATACATATACATATACATATACATATACATATACATATACATATACATATACATATACATATACATATACATATACATATACATATACATATACATATACATATACATATACATATACATATACATATACATATACATATACATATACATATACATATACGGATACGTATACGTATACGTATACGTATACGTATACGTATACGTGTACGTGTACGTATACGTGTACGTATACGTGTACGTATACGTGTACGTATACGTGTACGTATACGTGTACGTATACGTGTACGTATACGTGTACGTATACGTGTACGTGTACGTGTACGTGTACGCGTACGTGTACGTGTACGTGTACGTGTACGTGTACGTGTAAGTGTACGAGTACGTGTACGTGTACTTGTACGTGTACGTGTACGTGTACGTACACGCACACGTACACGTATATACATACATATACACATACACATACGCATACACATACACATACACATACGCATACACATACACATACGCATACGCATACACATACACATACACATACACATACACATACACATACACATACACATACACATACACATACACACACACACACACATATATATATATGTATATATATATATATATATATATATATATATATATACGCTTATGTGTGTGTATATATATACACACATACGTGTGTGTGTGTGTGCGTGAGCGAGCGTGTGCGTGTGCATGTGTGTGTGCGTGCATGCGTGCGTACACAACATTTTTAACAGTTGCTAAAAATTAAAACGGGCTTCATCTTTGTTAGCACTTAATTTAGTTCAATGGTGTGATATTATGGCGAATCTCTCCCGTTGTTTAAACGAGAAAAAGATGCTGTCACGCATTTTACATTTGCTAAGTATTTGTATAATAATAACGTAAATAATTAATGTATAGATAATAACGCCAAAATGCGAAAAGTTAAAACTTGATAGTTAATTACGCTTAGTAATGACCGTTACCCACTAGGACCCGTCCCTGAGAGTATAACTGGGTTCAAAATGACTAGATGATATTTGGAATACGAGTCATACTATCCTGTTCCTAGAAATATTTTGTTCGCTAGTTTATTGTACTTTTATAAGAATGCAAAATATTTCACTAACTCCGATTTAACTAATAATAACTAAATTTGATTAATTTTAAGTTACGAGTAATACTTAGTCTATTTGGACGTTAATTAAATTTAGATAAAATCGATGTAAACAATTAAGACGAAATATTTCATAAAAATAAAAACGATTAATTAAAAATTATTGCAAACATTTTCATACAAACGGCCGCTTCCCCTATGTAATGGTCTCGTCTCAGGTAGCGCAGCTTCAAAATTACTCGCTTGCCGAACACCTAAGGCCAGGTTACATTAAATAACGAAAGTAATCATAATAAATCAAGATTAAGTTAAATCCGCAAATAGCTATATTATTGGATACAGGCTGTTGCTAAGGTGTATCTAAGGAGGTTTCATTAATTTGGCTACGAAGTAGGATTTCTAGAGTTGTATCTAAATTATGGAGAAATTAAAAAAAGAAGGAAAGGTGTTAATAAATGAATTTTTTATTTATAGAATATTAGTATTAACATAATAAATTGTTTGAAAGCATAACCTCAAATATTATCTTTAAGCGTGAGATAATTTAATAATATCTCTGTAGAACAGTTTGAAAATATGAACAAATTAATTTAGCGGTTTTTAGGCAGAACGCTTTGATTATTATATATCATCAAAATAATTAACAATCCATTGTTATGGCCAGTGATCTTTATTGTTATAATATTGGACTTTAGCAACATTTTAAATTCTGTACACTTCAACATTTTAATCAACTTCTTGAAATAACACAGTTTCAACAATAACCTGTAAACCGTTTCAACTCCTATCTCTATGGTTTTTAACAGCTTATAACAAATAAGTATAGTCGTTCAGTGTAAACTACCCTTCTTGTTCGAGTACCCTGTGATGGTGTTTCATTCTTGGAATACTGCAGTATGATGTTCTTTCCGCAATGTTACTTATATTTGTTATTCCACTGGCAAAACAACTCCTTCCTGTGTGTCATGTGCTTACAAGTACTGTTCACCTTTACTCATATAGTTGAAATTCAATCTATTTTTGCATTTGTATCTCCAATGCAATTTTAAATCTGGTATAATTTTTAATGGACAATAACTTCCAAAAATATGTTTGGCTAAGTCTTTAATAATATCAGTGATTCCATTTTCAATTACAGTAAAATATCTTTTTAGTCGTATTCAATTCAATGATGTCACTTGCAATTTATGGAGTTCCGTTCTTTAAAAGGAACAACAGAATCCTAATAAGATAATTTACGTGCCTGTCTTTCATAGCATTGAAATTTGACACAGTAATAAAATATATTAATCCGCACATATCAAAATAGCTAAAACTCAAGAATATTTATTTGGAAATTTTAGGGGGCAAATTAAATACTCGAATTTTTTTAAATTGAATAGGCTAGTCGTATTCTGAGACCCTCGAAATGTTTCTTTTTTTTAATTTTAGGTATTATATTTTTAGATATATAATGAAAACTATGCAAAAAAATTTGCCTTTCCCCTATTTCAGAAAATACTCAGCCTAAAATTATGAAAAGATATGTTTTTAGAAACACACGCAAATGTTTTACACCCCAAACTTTTTAATTTAATCATGTTAAAACTAAAGAGGAGGTAAATAAGGTTCTTAAAAAATAATTTTTGTCGTATATTACGTGGAATTGAAAAAGATTATTATGAGGAAAACTAAAATATATTTTCACAATTTGAAAAGATATTCCAGAATGCTATATGTATTGAAATATAAAATTCCGCCTTCGTATTTTTGAAACTGTTTAATACAAAATCATGAAAAAAGGGATGTCGAAATCTGACTAGAAAGTTAGAAAAAAATTATGGTGATTATCTCATATCTCGAGTTTTTTGAAAAATGCGTTTTTTATACGCCTGTGTTACAGCATATAATACGTTCTAATGCATTTATGTCGTTAAAAATTAACATTTGTAATTAATAGAAATACTATGTACGTTCAAATGTTTATAAGTGCCGAAAAATGTACGCAATCCTCGTAGTGAGAGTTTTCCTAGAGCTTGACAGGCTTCATTTTCTAAAATTCGTTTCTCCAAATCCATGTTTCTAATTTTTTGTTGATTATAGAAATGTAGCTTAAACGAACCTTGTGACCTGTTCGATGGTGTAGTTATTTTGCAAAGTAACTACTATCAGCAACAAATACCTTGAATCACGTTTGATTTATAATCATCCATTAAGGAGTTTCCTTGTTCATTTAAAGAACTCATCATTAGACCCTGACCTGTTAGATGGTGAAGTTATTTTACAAAGTAACTACTACCAGTAGCCAAAAATCTTGAGTTAGTTTTAGATAAGTAGTTACATTGTTTATCACAAAAACTCATCATCAGACCTTGACCTAGTCGATGGTGTAGTCATTTTGCAAAGTAACTATTGCTAGTAGTGAATATCTTGAATGACGGTTGATTTACAATTGTACATTGTTCATCTCCAGAACTCTCATGAATCCCGGTCTAGTCGATGGTGTAGTTATTTTGTAAAGAAACAATTATCAGCCACAAATATCTTGAATCACGATTAATTTGCTTTCAATCGTTAAGGAGTTACATTATTTATCATAAGAACTCATCATCATACCCTGACTTGGTCGATAGTGAAGTTATTTTGCAAAGTAACTATTAGTAGCAAATATCTTGTACTGTTAAGGTGTTCCGTTTTTTATCTCCAATAATTCTCATCAGATCCTGATATAGTCGATGGTGAAGTTATTTGGAAAGTAACAGCTATCAGTAGCAAGTACATTGAATCACGGAATTACGTTAAGCAGTTCCATTGTTCATCTCCAAATCTCATCATCAGACTCTGGTCCGGTCAATGTTGAGGTTATTTTGCAAAGTAACTACTAGTAGCAAATATCTTGAATCAAATCAAACTAGTTATTGGAAATTAGCCTTGTCGAAAATTCCAACATATTGCCTGTGGAAAAAATGTATTTGAAAATCCTTATAGTAGTTGATATGAAAAATAAATATAAAAAAAGTTAAGAGAAAAAGGACAAAGTGAAACGTGACAATAAAGAAGGCTAAAATAGTGATGAAATGATGCGCTTCAAATACCAAATAAAGTTTGTTTCAGCTTTTAGCCACGCACACCATGGAGAAGATCTAATAAAAGGTGGCGCTATGTTTTGGATCGTAATGTGAGGCCACAATCAGTCAAGCTTGTAAATTAAAAATTTAGATGAGATTGAAAAGAGAAAAATAATATGAAGATTGTTTTAATCGCGTACGTATTTATTTACAGTTGAGATGCGACCTTAATATTAAGGTTGTATTTTCTGAAAGTTATTACACTAAATAAAAATCCAGTTCTGTTGTCTGTACAGCGCGATGGATTTGCGGAAATTATTATCTAAAATGTGCACGAATTTTCCAAATAGGGTAAATATCTTTACAACGGTTGGCATTGTCTTTTGCTATTTATAAATTACACGAAATTTTCTTCCACGGTTACTTTATATGTGTTTATCGATTACACTTTGTAGTCAGGGCCCAAAAAACGCTTTGTGGACGAGTACAATCAGAGTTTTAGCACCTGAAGTTGGAATGACGACGGTGCATGCAATAGTCACGTGCGCTTTGTCTAGTATCTAACTTGTCTAGTATCCCCAGCTGCACCCTTTGCCCTTTTGTTAGCTATCTAACCGTGCCTTGAGTATCAAACGCGTTAATGTAGGGTGTGGCAACCGCCATTCAGAGTTATTACTTCACCGCCTACCAACCAGCGGTGTCGCCTCAATATTCTAAAGCTAAGCACTCTTGAACGATTAGGTATTTGGTGCATTACCCAGATGTAAATACATTCCAGAAATGAAAATTTGGGCATACATATATTTTCAGATTATAACTAGTAACGTAATGGATAGGATACCTTAATTTACATAAATATGCACCTAACTGAAATGATGTATTTTTCTTTTCAATTTATGGTCGTGAATGTTTTTATTAACTCTAGTTAACTAGTAACAGTCTACTGTTACTAGCGCCATCTATTAGAAAATTACAGAATTACTAGGGCATGCAGATGTGTAATATTTCTAAAAAGGATGCTTACTAAAATAATTGAAACGTGATACGTGGATGTTTTTATATTGTAAATGAATGGACAGTAATCTGTGGATGTTAAATAAACTACATTAATCAAATAAAACAAGATATAGAAAAGTGCTGGATTACAAAATTGTGGATATACGTGAAAGTAAGTGCCTATATTCAGACAGACAGATAGTATGGGTTAGAATAGGAAGATAGCTTAATATTTTTTGTTTAATTTTTAATGGGATGAAGTAATACTTTAAGCTTTAAACTATCAGTTCATCTTAATTTCATATTAATTCATACAATTTGTTTTTTTTACCAACTTTTCTGTTCAGATTTTTTCATTCTATACTTACAATAATACGATCGTTACATTAAACTGAACCGATCTACATTTAAAATATCAAGGTCAGTTTTTAATTTTTTTTGGACCATATGGTACAAATTGTATGAGTAAATTAAACCAACTTCCGCTGCTGAGATTTATATATATTTATATATATATATATATATATATATATATATATAATATATATATATATATATATATATATATATAAAATCCGAAAACTAGAGTAATTGTCATATTAGAACTACTCGAGTTTTCGGTCGATAAATTGTTTCAAAATCACCTTGCAATATAGGATGAATAAATATCGAGTGAAACTTAATTTTTACTGTTGTATTAGTTTATATATATATATATATATATATATATATATAAACTTTTTTAAATCAGCAACTAAAAATAACTTGTGTATGAAAAAAACTCGACACTTTAGTACTAACGAAATTTCCGAGAAATTTTTCGACAAAATTAAAAACAAATTAAATTAAGAAAGTAACATACAATCGTTAATTATAACAAAGGAAATTAAAATAAATTTTGCGGTTAGCATGGAAATCTGAATGTTTCAATCGTTTTGGAACTTGGATTTTTGTCGCATAGTTCAAAGTATTTTCAGTGAATGTCATCAATTCGTTTGCTATACTCTTGACGAAGGCAAAGCCGATTAGAATCCGTTTCCATCATTTGGAGCAATAAGAAGCAAAGTACCTCTTGATTATTGAAAGTGTAAAAAAGACGTTCCCATGATTTCGGTACATGGGGCAGTACAATTTCCTTTTATAATTCCTATCGATTTTTTTTGGGGAACACCAGCTACCCATTGTTTGCAATTCAGAAAATACATTGCGCTTATGAAATTGATTTTAGAAGTATTAAAAGAAAAAATATCCTGTGCCACGTCTTTTTGACTAAACTTTCATTATTCTTGTTTGATAATTTTCTACGATCGCTTAGTCATTACGTTTTCGCTATATCACCCTCTAGAATCGAATTTTCCTGGAACTATCCAGTTCTTGCGGTACTTAACCACCTGATCGTGGCCGAACCAGAGTATGATTTGTTTACGATGAGTGAATATACATTTAGAGAAATGTGCCGTAATCATCCTTTATAATTCTTCTGCAATCTTGTGTCGATAAATGAAATATACAATAAATGTTTGTGTTAAAGAATAAGGTTATAAAAACTTAAACGAAAAAGTTGATGATGAAAAGGTGATTAATTTTTCTTTGGGAAGGCAAATGATTGTATGATTTCTTACACTACTTTGTTAAATAAGATTCAGCTACCTTAAAAATAGGTTCTTATTAATTTGTAACCAAAATAATGTAACACATCTCATCCAAATACTTTTAAATTCATTGTTAGTTAAGAATATTTAGAAACAAGTGACCATAACGTTTTTTAACCCTATTGTGTTTTACCCCACAGTCTCCGTTCTTCTACAGATTTGAAGCTTTCTACTCCTAAAAAAATTAGACGCTAATTTGAAATTTCCACATGATATGTAGTTCCTTACCTAAAATAGAATTTTGTCAATATTCTGTAATTAAATAACAGATGCTAAGGCTATTTTTTGATTATATTATTTCGTAAATTAGGACCAATACAAATATAAGTTTTTTACTCATTACGATCTTCAGGAGACTATTTTAAAATATATTGTAGAAAAATAAATTACGTGCAATCATAGTGTAACAGAATAAAAAGTGTATTATGCACCCAAGCCATACTGTTTAATTTATAAATATACAAATTGTAATTTAACAATGGTGATGGGAAATACTCGAAATTCGAATTGGACTCGTTTTTAATCAAATTTATTTTAAACACTCTGCCAGACAGATCCATTAAACCTAAAATTTTAGGTTTAATGGACGTAATCAGATTCAAATTTTTATTTAAGTGACGATATTCTTTATCTATGCGGAACTTTGTCTTGTGATCTTTTTATTAAATTTTAGGGTATAACCCTTAAAACACCCCCTGTTAAAAACAGCGAGTGGAAAAGTTTTGGCGCTCACAATCTAGTACTCTTTAAGATCTTTAAACAAATATCAAAAAGAGTAAGTTTTACACCCCAGAAATTTGTAATGTAATTGTATTCATTTGTATTGTAATTATATTCACGCTATTAAACTTACTCGTATCCAAAGCATTATAAATATGTTTTTAATATCAGATTAAACATTGTAAAATATATACATACATATATATATATATATATATATATATATATATATATATATATATATATATATATATATATATATATATATATATCTATAAATATTAAATTTGGAATTCTTTTATATTTAATCCCTATAGAAAATTCGAAATCTTCTACTACAATACAATTAACAATTAAGACGTTTCCTGGCAACACAACTTATTATTAGTAGTGAAATTTTCAGCATAATGTAATTTCTGAACGTGCCATAACATTTCACGTTAGTCAATACTAAAATCTAATACTGTTAAATAGTTAGGTAAAATGATTTAAGTAAAATCATGGTATGTTTGACAAGTTAAAGGATATTCCTTCTATATCCCATTATTGCATAAATCGATTACGATATTTCAACTGAACGCCAACGGAATTTTAAAAAATTTAAACAGAGATAAATTACTGCAACTGTATTGGAACCTAGGCTAATTTTAAATATTTTTAATTATCCATTATGTGTTTGAGAGTCTTGTTGTTCTATTCATTCAGAAAAACAATAATTTGTTCCATGTTTATTTATAGACTTCACTGTTCACGCTATTACGTAGATTATTAAACAAATGAGGGTAACAAACGAAGTTTTTCGTCAATATATAAATCCTAGAATAGTTTAACATGTTGGAAAATTTATATTTCCCGTAGTGCGTTTGCCTTGTTTTTCCTCTTCTTTCTTAAGTGTATATTATTGTATACACTGTCCACTTTATCGTACCTCAAAAGAAAAATGAAATCCTTCAAAAAAGTTAAGTCCGTCTGTCGTAACCAGTACTTTTCGAAAATCAATTGACGCAAATACTTTTAATTTAGTATAGTGATAAAGTAAATGCATTTTCCGTATAAGTTTCAGTGCAACATTAAAAATATTTATTCAAAAGATTATAAGAGGCAAAAGCGATGGTTTAAATATTAAAGTTTTAAGATTTTCATGTCTGTGAAAACAAATCAGGCCATACATTTAAATGGTGAAAAATAATATCAACATTTGTATATTGAAATTTCATATATGCCTTTGTGTTTGTATATGCCGCAGTGTCGTGAAATTCGCTTTGGGTGAGTTTACTCCCACTAAAGCGGTTTTATTTTACTTAATATTTGTTTATGTACTCCCATATTTAACACAGTAACTTTTGTTGTTCTCAGTTGGCTTTTGGTATATAAATCATATTTCACTACTCCGTTAAATAATACTTTTTTCTAAACGTTTTAAATGGTTAAATTGGTTTTACAATCTTTAAGATTTCATGCCCATGAAAATTGTAAAGCAATTTTTTAACGATACAGGTACAAGTTATCACCGCAATTACGCGGAGTCGATATAACTTCAGATTTGATCTTTTAATCCGATTAAACTAATGTTAATTCTAATGATTCTCTTCAGTTTTAATTCACGCAGGGCGAGTCGCGTAAATGTAAATGTTCGTTAGGCATACAAGCAAAGTTAGTTGATTGAGTTTTATTCAACGCTGATAAGCTTCTTATAAGTGGCATTAATTAATCAGTAATTTTTAGACCTAATACTAATTTAAATTAACATGCGATTTCAACAGTTGAGGATATGGCAAATATTCAAGTTTTGTTTTAACGATACTAATATGTAGAACAATTTTTTTCAATGAACAATTATTCAATTGAATAGGAATTAAGTCGCCATTAGTTCAGTCAGCAAGGAGTTTTTCTTTTTAATGTGATTTTTAGTAAGTGCCGGAAAATATTGATTTAAAAAATATTTTTGAAATTAAAATAAAATATCGTGTATTTTCTATTTTGGGTCAGCCGTTCTCTAAATAAAAAGCCATTTATCAAAATGGCGGCTACTCACAATGCCCTGTCCTGCATCAAATTTTTTATATTTGTAATGACCTCCCCAAAAAAAAGAAATAAAAAATGGCTGCAGGCTTGTAATAAACGTGGAACTCCTTTTTCGTGCAAACGTATTTCAAAAGAGCCAATATAATTTTAGGCTCATTCTTGAAGTACAAAAATACCAGTAGTAACATCTCGTAATGTCAAAAGAATAATAATTCACCAGTTTGCAAATAATTGTACGATTTTAATATTTACAATATAGGGGTTATTTAACTACGTTATTCAAATTATTAATAGTAAATATAAAACGCATCATTTCACAATGCAGTAAAATGGATATAACGTTTTCAATAACTTTTTTGCATTCGTTAACTTAAATAGATTAAAATAGAAAATGGTAAAGAAAATGAAGTCATCTAATCGCATTGCCCCAGGGTAAACTGCAATGGCTTAACGTCATGGACTCGATGTGCATTTTGCTCGTTTCTTTTATAATGAACGAGGGTTACAGTGAAGCGAAATGTGATTACTCCGTAATCTTACTCTGAAAGCTTTTGGAGAAAATTTAACTTTTGAATAGGGTTTCGCTAGAATGAATTCGTTTTTTAGCAGTCTGTATATTATGGGTACCAAAGCCATTAAATATTTATAACCAATTAAATTAGGAAAGTGTTTTAACAATAGGTCTTAATATTTCATATTATTCAGATATAAACAATTGCTTTACAAATATAGGGCGATCAAATTCTTTAATATCAACTTTCATTGTTACGATGTTGGTAATTTGTCAATACGATAAATGTATTTACGTTGCTACATTCGGGCTACACGTGTTCCTAATAAGGCTAGAGAATAAGAAAAGACCGAAAAAGGCAATAATCAATTTTAATATGGTTACGTGTTTATTTTTTTGCGTCCGTTATTACGATTTTTATAAATGTAAAATCGGTCCAACGCAACTTTGTTTTTTGTCACTTATATTACAAATTTACAATATTACATTAATATTTCAACTCAGGTTTACTAAAAAAAATTTCAATATCACATTTTGCTTTCGTACGATCCTTTTATGTTAGTTGACATCGAAACAATAAATATCAGTATATATCAAATTTGTTTTGTCAAAATTTCATTTCTGTAAAACTTTTCTGTAAACATATCGTGTAGAAAATAACACAGAAATTATATTTCGTTTAAATATTATAATCTAACTTACTCTTTTGATCTTTACCAAACAAACAAAAAACGTTATACGCTCCGCTTTGCTTTCAGATCATAAGCCAATATAATTTTCATTCTGACAATGTCACAAGTGATTTTATTTTCTTTTTAATTTATTTTCTTTGTATATGTAAATAACGTTCCCTTAATACTATCATACTGAGTGACAGTGAATGTTTTCATGAATGTGGTTAATAAGTATTTTATATATTTTTTTAATTTCATTGAAATTAGCTGAAATAATAAATGAAATTAAACATTCTGTATTTTGAATTGTATTAAATATTTTTTTAATGAAAATTTTAGTAAATAAATATTTATTACATTGTTCCATACCGATATAAAGTTAATTTTTGATATTTAATGAAAAAAATTATCATTAAAATCAGTTTATACTTTCACTCTTGCAGGCGGAATCCCACCTCTAATTACGTGGTACTTCTTACTCGTAATTGAATCTCACGTCCGGATCGCAAGTTATTGCTAAAATTTGACAGTGTCAGTAAGCTTGTTGTTATATTTTTAGTTTTTTTACGAAAGATTTTTCAATTTGAATTTTTTTTGTCATTTCAAACTTATTAGTTAAATTACTTTTTCAAATACAAAAACCCATTTAAAATACTGGCGTTCCACGACGTCTGCATTATCTATTTAGTTTTCTCCATAAAATGCGAGTCGTCATATAGTTCAATCTACTGTATTATTTTTACAGCAAGCTCTATATTTGTGCTACGTGTTTTAAGAATCACCTGCTCTTATCTTTTTTCATTGTGCTACTGGATATATTTATTCTTTATTTTTCAAAGAATTACTTAAATCACAATTAATATTTGAAAAAATTAAAAAACGGTATCATTCTTTTAGAAAAAACAGTTATTCTTTCCAAAATATATCATTTTCATCAACAAAATATTGATTATTTGTAAAATTACTCTAGTTACATTTACAATGTTAGAAGTAATTTTAGCAGTTTGAAACACCTAATAATAAGAAAAAACGGACAGCGGTGTTAAATCGATCGGGTCTGAAATCTTAACAGGATCGTTAGTGTTATAGTTGTTCATCTCAACATAATATAATTTTTATGGGTCTTAACTCCTACTTTTACTCATTTTCTCTTCAATCAGAGACATTATAGAGGTTATGTAACACAAAATTAATGTAAATTATATTATTTAAGTAAACCTCAACACTAGTGTTATAAAAATCCATTCGTTGTGTGACGGTTTGTGGTATGTCTAATTAGTATTATTGGCTTATAAAATGAAGACTTGTTATTATTTCGATATTTTATGGAGTTTATATTTTTTTTACTTAAAGTTTACGTCATTTTCAACGAAATTCGAATAAGAAAGAACTATACGAAAGGAGCATAATGTAAGAAAAAATTATTTTAGTAATTCAAATAGTTTGTCTATGTGAACTTTAGCTGTAAAATGCGGAAATACGGAAAATACGGACATGTAAGAAGAACTGATACCAATATAATAATTTCATAACTAAACATTATGGAAATTAAATTGTATTTTAAAAAAACTATAAAAATATGCTTTTGTAACAATATAAGCTAAAATATGAAAAAAAAATAAATATTATGATTTTGTACAAGAATGAAAGGTCACACAGGCTCACAACTCGGTAAAATTTAATTTTTTCTTCGAATAAACTTAAAATAGGAATAAAGTGGTTGACAAAAAAATTAGCTTCATATAATGAAACGGAGGCTGCTATAGATTAAAATTTTCATAACAAGTAGTTTGCACTTACAAATATTCATATTTTTTAAAAAGTATCGTGTTATCTAATGTACCGACATTAATTGGAAATTAAACTTATAAAGGTGCACAAACAAAACTTTACCGGAAAAACATATCAATGATTCAAAATAGCATAATTTTTTTGAAATTTATAGTTTTATGCCTGTAAAACTTATACCAGTGAATAGTTTTATATGGGTGAAAAGTATTGTTAATGTTTTTAAGTATTTTAATAGAAACTTAATGTAAACTCAAATATTTGTGTCAATGTGTTGACGGAACCCTCGTGACATGAGTTCTATTCGTATATAACAGGTATATATTTTAATAAAACATATTTTCCTTAAAACAAACAATTAAGAACCTCCAAAAAATTAATTGCATTTCATGTAAATCGTATGTATATTAATTATATTTTAGATAAATATGTTGTTTGTTAATTCATTCACTTTCGACTTTATCATATTTATTCACGTTTGAAACGTAAATATGTTCGTCTCCTTCATAAATATGGGTATTAAAATATTGAAGGTAACATATAATAGACAGCATCGCCGGATATTTGGAATATAATAATGTTTCCACATAAAATAACTTTAGACATAAAACAAATATTGTGGATTCGTGAAGATGGTAACAAACGACCATAATTTCTTTTGGCCTCACTTTTATCTTTTTTGTGAGGGTTGACGATATATATTTATTATAATTTCGATTAAAATTACATACATATAACAATATTTGTATGTACAATAAACGATATTTTTCTAGTAAATTTCTTTACAAATAAATTTTCCGAATTCATTTACCAAATAATCATAATTTTCTCCAATGAAAAATAATTATGTATGCGTATGGTATTATCTTATGCTTCTATTTTTTTTCTAAATAAAAAGGCAGAAAGTTTGTGTCTCTGCGCGCATATCTCTAAAATAGCTTGAACGAGTTTCAATAGATCTTCTTAGCTTTATACATTAGAAGTTCAGTCAATGTATGCAATAGAAACCATAGTTAATATTCATTTATAAAAAATCATCAAGAATATGTAGTTCTTCATTATTTAATACCATGTTTTCGGGTTCTGGCTTATATAAAATAAAATGACATTAAGGTTGTATCACTGTGCGATTAATTCTAAAATAGGAGAACAGATTTTAACAAAACTTCCAAGCTTTATACGTTATAACCTTAATCAATGTCTGCAATAGGAACCATCATTAATATTCAATGGTAAACATTTGACATAAATATGTAGTTCTTTATTAGGTAATAGTATTTCCATGAATTAAATATTTTGATGAATAATTTTTTTATTTAATCTATGTTTTTTGGGTTCTGGCTTATATGACATAAAACAGCAATAATTTCGTGTTTGTATGCGGATAACCCTAAAATAGATGAAGAGATTTTAAATAAATCCCTCAGTTTTGTACATTATAGGCTTAATCAAAATCTATAAGCGAAATTGTAATTAATATTCATTGGTAAATAATCATCATACAGTATTTATGTGAATTAAATGTGTTGATGAATATCTGTTTACTTGATAACAAATTTTTCGGACTCCCGTCTTATGTAAAATTACATAGCAAAAAGAGCGTGTCTGTGCACGCATAAGCCTAAAGTAGCAGATAACATTTTAATAAAACCTATATACCTTTATTCCTTTTTGAAACCAAACTGACAATTCTTCGCCGGGGTTTACACTGCCAACGATAGTTTGTTAAGGAGGAAATAAACTTTTATCATGAACATGATTATTTAAAGACCAAAATAAATATAAACCTCGGTCAGTCAGTCGGTCGGTGCTAAGTCAGGAGAATATGGTGGATGTGGTAGAATCTTCGAATGGAAACCCAGTAACTTCTGGCAGACCACTTTAGCTACGTGCAGCCGGCGTTATCGCGAACTTTAATTTGTTCTTCACGTTTGTTTTGTGTTTCTTTGCGAAGTCAGTCAAGTTAGTTCCAGTATATTGTTGAGTCTACTGTGGTATTTTATGATAGTAGCTGTTCTTACATAATTTCTTTTGTAGTTCACCACACAGATAAAAATTTTTTTTGACAAAGTTCACTTTTTGGAATCGGTATTGGCCTTTAACGTGAGCTTAGTCAATGTCGCTTTCGTGTATCGTTTACATACAGAATCCGCTTTTTATCTCCAGTTACCAATTGGTCCAGCCAGTGTTGGATGCGTCTGAGAAAAAGAAGATTCAAACATATATTGGCACGTTGGTCTAGCTGAATGGTAGTAAGGGTAGTTGGTATCCAAACCCCTAGCTTACATTATTTATCCAGTTGGTGTATTCCAATACCTGCGCATGACTAAAACTAAGCTCTGCTACCGAGCAAGGTTAAATATGGCGGAGTCCTCTTTTAATTAATTCTTTCATAAAGTTTACTGCTTGTACGCTACGGGGATTTTTTTAAATCAACATTTCCGTTTCTAAATCTCAGAAAGGCTCTGGACGAAACTCCATTAAAAGACAATGACTAGATGCTCTCTTGTCGCTTCTACATTTTAGTAAATAGTCAAGCGATCTGCAGCAGTTGACACATATTTATATAGTTTACCACCACCACTTGACAATGTTGCATTCTATAAAACTGTCTAGTTTTATTACTTTTTAGAAAAAAACAGAGAAACTATAAAAATACGTTCATTACTTTCCTTCCAACCCAATAAAATGAACAAAAGAGTTAATTTTGTAACAATTCAATGTGTAAAAACTGAAGAATATTGTTTTTAAACCATGCGGGTGTAAATAAAAATGTACAAGGTACGTGGATACTCATTTGATAAAAAATAATAATAAAATCTTAAACACTTCGCGTTGAAATTGTTTTTGACTTTTGAATAAAACGCAGTTATATCACATATTCAACGAAGTTTTTGCTGACGATTTTGAGGCGAAACCTGAAAGTTCAGTTAAGTTGGTAATAACAAATGTTAGTAAAAAATGTTAAACGTTTGAAGTATGTAGAAAATATCCTTTGCGATAATTCTTTACGTAAACAGTATAGAGATTTTAGTAATAAGGGTAGCCACTAAAGATAAGTCGATTTTTATTATCGGGATCATTAAATATTTGCATTAAAAGTACAATACTCTTAGTTTTAGCGGATATAGGAAGATATTTTTGTATGTAATTCTTTGCCATCTACCAATGAAGCAGGAAACAGGGACAAGAAACACGTTACAATATGGTATGCTGTCTTTGTACTAATATTATCCACTTCGCTCTATTTGTTATTTTATTTTTTCGGAAGTTGGTTTAAAGAAATAAAAAAAATTAATCGCTTATTTAAGCTTTTGTTTAAATTGAGGAAAATCGTATAATAAATTCCTCATTGGAAGGAAGAAAAGTATTAGTGTTATGATAATATTAATGACATAGAAGCGTTAAATTTGGTATCATGAACATACTTTTCGTCCTTATTTGTTCAATTATATCAACTAAAATTTTTTCAAATAATTTTTTTATTGCATTTGACCACCATTAAATTTTTACAACATTGTTTTTTATTTGATTTAAAAGTTGCTAAACTTTTTTTGCATATAACATGCACTACGTAAAAACGTATAATTTAAATCGCGTCTCCTTATTATTTAATTTTATCGCGTAAATTTCGTGTACCGATATACGATAATGAAATCATTTCCAAAACACCTAATTTATTGATACATTTTTTTACAAAACGGAAGTGCACGTAAATCTCATAATGTCTATTTCATTGCTCTATGACAATGAATAAAACTAGAAATTTTACCAATATTTTACTGAAACCCAATGGTTTTACAACCACGGTTCCAATATCTTTATGTATTCTTTGGACAATACAGCTTTGATTATTTTTTAATGCAGTTCCATTCCATCGCACCGTATTTTTTTTCTAAGAAATTACATTAGCTTTGGAGGCTAATGTGCAATTCGGTCGCAGAAGTATCGTAAAATAAATACAGGATCAGGGTAGCAGCGACAGAGATTATATTACTTTTAGGATAGTAAATGAAGATATTCAAAAGAAACTTTGGCTTTAAGATGATCGTCTTAAAGTTTTTTAATGTAATTTAGTGAAAAAAGTATTTTGCAATTTTATTATTATTACATTATGACTAACAAAAACAATCAGTTACATTCTTATTAATATCTTATTGACCAAAGCTTTTATACCACAATTCGTGAGAAGTACAATTTTGCTAAAAGTTAATTTTACTAACAGATAGTATTTTATAATATAGAGTGTTATTTCTCATAAAAACGTATATTGTTTATTAACTAGCGTCAAAAAAGTATCAACCCTAAGTAACATGAACCAGTAATTGTGAATATGTATTTACAAATACGTAAACGTTCACGATATTCTTGACTTCATTAGCCTTTTACTTATTTGATGCATTACGACATCGCCCACAGAAATTGAGGAATTAAATTAAATAAAGTCGACAAAATATGCAGTCGGTTAACAATATTGTCCCATATTATATTCTTATTAGCAGGGCGTTTCACCTCTCAAAATAAATAAAAATGTTTAGTTGCTGCTGCAAAATGATAATATATTATTAGTTAAATATTATTTAAAAGTAATACGGTTATAATCAGTTAATTTTTGCTATGTTTGTTATTTCAAATTTGGTATAGATTCGGGCAACAACTGAGTTCGCTTCAATACTTTTATCTACATTAAATTTATTTGATCCGACTTAATAATAGGTTAAGTATATATTCGTTGATTACTTTCATAATAAAAAGCATAGTTTACGAAGCAATATATATGCTAGCAGTAACTTTTTCTAAGTTCTTTCTTTTCGGTTTCATAATAAATTTTCTCAACCCACAGAAATAAATTGATATAAATTTTCTATGGATGTCGTGTAACTATAGTAACACATTTTTATTGTTACAAAAATTCTATATTATTACTACTTGCACTAAAATGTATTTAATTTATATAAAACGAATGGGTTTTAAAGGTAAACATTCAATTTTCTGGTGGAAGATTCCTTTGGACGATAGTTACGTGGAAACATTTCAGTTACTTTGCTCCCAAATTTATATATATATATATATATATATATATACACACACATACATATATATATATATATATATATATATATGTATATATATATATATATATATATATATAATAAAACAACTAACAGAGTGAATTCTGTGTACTAAAATTTTTTTAAAAAGAGCGATTGATAGCGAATAGAAAGAAAGCACGCGAAATATAATGTACGGAATTTGATTAAATTTTGGTACGGTAGTAGTTTATATTATCGCGCAACATATAGGATTTTATAGATACAAAAGAAGAATTTTTATAGACGTCACTCGAGAGCTTTCTGGATATTATAAATATAAAAAACACTTTTAGTTGGTGAATATTATAATATTGTTATTGTTAACACCACCTATTAGCTTTTTTAGTAATGTTTACGCTCATAGATATATTACGATATGGTACTACCAAAGCCTCTACTAACGTTTTTAGTAAACTTATGCACTTAGGTATACATTTATGTATTTTTAAAAATTGTGCCAAAACACTTGTAATGCTTGATTTACGCATACTAAACAGGTTTATTTTTATTTCAACTTTTGCTTTATTACTTTCAACTCTTCTTACCAAAAGCAATTTTTTTGCTCCAATTTAGCATTCTGGTATGAACTATTATGAACGCCCATAACAAATAAGTGTTTTTTTCTAGAAACTATGGTCCAAATATCCATATATGAAAATATTATCACAAGAGACAATAGGAGTCGAACAGATTACAAGTTTTCACCACAGTAGAGCGAAAATCTCGTATCGTATTTCGCGTTTGATCTTTTAATCCGATTAGGTTAATGTCTACTGTTTTCATTTGGGCAAGGCGAGCCGCTTAAATGTTAGTATCCTTTACGCATACAAATAAAGTGGAAATAGACGGCTAGACCACCGTTCGTGATAGTCATTGTAAGTTTGACTTAATTCTCTTAATAATCCGCTTATAACGAATAATTAATTCAAAATTAACAATAAGTGAAGCAGTTATAGAAGCATACTCAAATCGTATATTCATATCTGCTATCGGGTACAAAAGAAATTTCACGTCGTATTAGAAAAAGTGATTTTGAGTTATATACACTCAGTTTGCATGAAATGGAAATTTTTTTTGCAATGAACCAGCCAAACTTTGCTAGGTGGGCTATTTATTATGTTACTAACTTATTGTATTTGACGAGAGATTCACGATTATTAGAAGAATTTAAAAACCCAATTGATTTAAGCGTAGAATAAATGATCAATGTCGATGCAGCTAAATCTTTAACAGGAATAAGGTATTTTATTAATGTTATCACTAAAAGACAATATTGGCCTATATATATATATATATATATATATATATATATATATATATATATAAGGATAATAATAATAATAATAACGATAATGATGTTGATGATCATATGGATAATGCTGAAGATGTTCATGATAATAATTATGATGATGTTTCTTAGTAATAGAAATGCATACGCATGTGCTAATACATGTTTTTAGATTTGAATTTTTTTATTAATGTTGTTACTGTATATATAAGTCCTTTGTAAAGTATCTAAATAAAGAAAAACTATCATTTTTAATAATTTTTACTATTCATACCTCAATACTGGAAGTATTGAGAGATGAATAATGATTATATTATATTATATAATAATAGTTATATTATATGAACAACAGATTATATTAGTGATAGTATGAGAGTACACACATAGAAAGTTTTGTTCTACGTGTTTCTAACAGGCACAGGCGTAGCACATTTTTTGTAATAGAGAAATGTTTAAACTTTAATTTGGTTAAAGTTTGAAGTTGTTACTTAACAGGGACAGAAATGAAGAAAAAAAATAAAAAAACAATTTTGTGCCTAGGCATTAGCACTGGATTTAAAAAGGCATTAACATAAAATCTGTTTTTACTCTACAGATACTACATTTAAAGACGAATTTCAAGCCGTTACTCCATTGGTATAGCTATAGTACCGGAAAAGCCGCCGAAAAGAGCGCATATAAAACTAGTGCACAAGTTCCGCCCAGGCACACAATGATTTTCGTCATTGCCATTGTAAGTACTAACTTTTTAAAAACTTTTCTTTCTGTTATTTGATCGGTCAGAATTTTTGCAACCAACCCTGAGGTTATAGGTTTTGCCTTCAGATCCTCAGATGGTTGATTGTGTAATAAACTACAGGTAGCCAATAACTTGAATCACGGTTGATTTACAACCATTCGTTAAGGTGTTTCATTGTTCATCTTCAAAACTCAACATCAGACCCTGTCTTGGTCGAGAGTGCAGTTATTTTTCAAAGAAGAAACAATTCGCAGCAAATATTTTGTATAAAGTTTGGTTTACTACCATCCGTTATGGAGATTCATTGCCATCTCCAAAACTCATCATTAAATAACCTGCTCGATGGTGAAGTTATTTTGCAAAGTAACCAACTATCAATAGCAAATATTTCGAATTATTGTCGATTTATTATCAAGATATTGAGATTATTATTATTATGTCATATAATTTCTAATTATCCGTATAGAGCTTTCTACTTTTTTATAGGTTTGAATGATATTTTCAGTCTAAATATTGTTTCAACATAAGCATAACAGATTAAATATTATATCGCCAAAATGCCTCCGGCACGCTGCTACTTCATTGACTTAAATCATTATTGTTCACTGCCCATATAACCTAAAAAATATTGTATACCCCATATCTATCCGAACATTATAAACTATAATGAAATTTTAATTGACCTGAAAAAAATATTACCCATCTTTTTCAAACTTTGAAATTATGACTTAGAAAATTTATAGAAAAAATATTACAAGCATAGATAATGGGAAACATATTAGGGCAGTGTCCATCCAACATAAAAGAAATTGGTTCAGTAATTTTGTAAGGTACACTTGCCCCAATTAAATCCCAGCCAGATTTGTATCATCAGTCTTAATATTATCTTATATTACAAAGACATTATAAGTAATGTCTTTTTCCTTTTTTCTAATCCGTAAAATAGTTCCATTGCTCATTTTAAAAATTCGTTATCCGACTCTAACCTGGTCGAAATGTAGTTATTTTGCAAAGTAACAATTATCAGTAGACAATATCTTGAAATAACGAATATCGAATGAATCAACAGCTACCATCCATTAAGCAGTTCCATTTTTCATTCCGGAATCTGATCATCAGATCTTTATAAAGGACCACATGCCTAGAATACATTTTAAAACAAAATAATTATACGTATTACACTTTATAAAAATAAAGTAGAAAATAATTCAAGTGTGTATGTGCATATAACATATATACTGGCGAAATTCTATAGTCCGTCGATGTTTTTAAAAACTGTGTAACCCATAGTGAACTTACCCATAGTGGACTTTACTGAACATTATTTCCATCCTAAAACAATCTGAGTCACTCTCAAATCGCGTCTAAAGAAGTTTTATTTTAAAAATTAACCCTTAAAGCTATATTCTATAAAATAAATAAAAACATTTCCATATTTATAATGTTAGAGTGAAATAAATCTGGAATCTGGTAAGTGAAGTGGGTCTATAAATGCGACTTTCACTTTCCTCCTTGCGATCTAGATTTCGAATTTATCTAGACACTCTTCTGGTACATCCATATGTTTCAACGCAATAATAAGAATATTTATTTGACAAAATCATAAGAGGCAAATTCGATGATTTCTATATTAAAGTTATAAGATTAATTACATTTTTGTATCTCTGAAAAATATACCAGACAACAGATTTAAATGGTTAAAAATAATATTAATATTGATAAATTTTTAATATAAAATATTATACACCCTCAAATGTTTATGCTTCAGCGTCTGTCGAAGCTGCTTAATGCAAGTTTTACTAACTCTAAACAGGTTCTATTTTACATAATATTATTTATGTACTCCTATATTTTCAGTGATAGTAACATTTGTCGTTTTCAGTTAGCTTTGCTGTATAAGCCATATTTCACAACTCTGCTAAATAATATTTTTCTAAACGTTTTAAACGATCAAATTGGATTTATAAAATTTCCATATTTAAAATACCTTGTATCTAATTATTTATCACTGTAGTTACGCGGGGTCTCCGATATAATTTTAAATTTGTTCTTTCAATAAAATCAAGTTAATGTCTTTTTAGTTCTAATTCATGAAGTGCTCGCCACGTAGATGCAAAGTTTTGTTATGCATGCAAGCGTAATTAGTCTATTGGGTTTCGTAAAATTTCACTCATAAGTTGCTCATTAATTAAATAACTTTAATTAATCGGTAATTTTTATAGAACCAATTCAAATTAACATGCCAATTAAGCAGTTGAGAATTCAGTAAATATTAATGTTTTTTTTTAATTGTGCTAAATATATTTAAAAAAATCGTTATGAATTATCTGAATAAGTTCGTTCGTAAAAAAAATCTTTATTTTTTTCTAAAAATAGCGTCTTTTGCATTTTCTGCATAGAGCCCGTCGTTCTTGTGATTAAAAGCCATTTATCAATATTGCGGCTAACACACACTGACCAGCACCACGTTAATGTGGTTTTATATGCAGTCAGGTGCTTACGGAGGTAACATGCTCAGAATTAATTCCAGAAAACAAATTTCAGGAATTAAAACAATTTGAAGATCATTCTGGAATTGTAAAAACGCTAGTTGTAACATCTAGTAATATCAAAGGAGTAATAATTCACGCACAAGTTTGCAAATAATTGCACATTTTCGAAGTTTACAAAATGGCTTCGACACTAATATTTACAAAACGGCTTCGACACAATATTGCTTTCGAGATAGAAACAATATACACTCTGCGTATAGGAGACACAAATATCTGCAGAGGTGTGTATGATTTAGTAAAAGTGATAGGTAAATATTTTATTTTGGTATATTTGTTGGACTCGGGGCCTGTTTAACTATATTATTCAAATTATTTTTAGTATATAAAAAACGCGTCGTTTCCCAATGCAGAAAAATAGATATAACGACTTGAGAAACATATATATAACGTTCCCTTCAGTAAATCTGAATATTAATAATAATAGTTTTGCATTCCTTAAGTAGATTAAAATAGAAAATTGTAAAGAAAATGAAGGCATTCAATCGCATTGCCCGACGGTAAATTGCATTGGCTTAATGTCGTGAACTCGATGTGCATTTTGCTCATTTCTTTTATAATAAACGAGGGTTACAGTGAAGTGAAATGTGATTACTTTATAATCTCATGCTGAAAGCTTTGGGAGAAAATTTTGAATGGGCTTCACTATAATGAATTCGTTTTCCGACAGTCCATATTGTATGGGAACTCTCTATTTGTTCTTTATTACCCATTTAATTAAGAAAGTTGTTTTTACTATAGGTCTAAATACTTAATATTATTTAGAAATTAATAATTATATTTCAAATTTAAGGTTATTAATTATTTCGATAACGACTTTCATTGCTAAAGTATCGGTAATTCCTCATTACGACAATTTTATTTATATTCTAAAACAATGAGACTAGAGAAGGTGAAAAGTTCGAAAATTGCAATAAGCAATTTTAATAATGTTGGGTGTTTATTTTCTTGCGTCTGTTATTACCGAGTTCGTTAATTTAAAACCGGTCCAACGCAACTTTATATTATGTCACTCATATTGTAAAATTTTCTATATATTTAAGCTCACATTCATTAAAAACTTTAATATTTAAGCTCACATTCATTAAAAAAGTTTTCGATCTCTCATTTGGCTTTCGTACGATCCTTTTATGGTAGCTTATTATGCTTTAATATAATAGTTAACTACTATACTTTAATATAATAGTTGACGTCGAAACATGACATATATCAGCACATATCAAATTTGTTTAGTCAAAATTTAATTACTGTGAAACTTTTCTGTAAACATATTGTATAGAAAATAACACAGGAATTATATTTTGCTTAAATATTATCATCTCAGTTACTCTTTCGCTCTTCGCTTTGCTTTCAGATCAAAAGTCAATGTAATTTTGATTCTGTCAATGTCACACACAATGTGATTTTATTTTCTTTTTAATATACTGTTTTCTTCCACGTAAATAAAATTCCGTTAAAACTGTCATATTGAGAGTGAATATTTTCTTTAATGTGGCTGATAAATATATTAAATTTTTTTTTAATTTCATTTAAACTAGATAAAAAAATAAATGAAAATAAGCTTTCTGTAACTTGAATTGTATTAATTATTTTTTTTAATAACAACTTAAAATTGTAGTTACAGAGCTAAATATATATATATATATATATATATATATATATATATATATATATATATAATATTGTTCCATATCGATATAAAGTCAATTTTTGATAGTTGATAGAAGAAAACTTTATGATTAAAATCACGTTATACATTCACTCTTGCAGACGGAATTCCACTTCTAATTACGTGGATTTCATAAAACAAAAACACATAATTAATTAATTTCATCCCCTATGTAACTTTAACTCGTGCAATATACTTCCATTCTATAAGTTTAACTTACATTCCTTGAACTTACGGTTTCAATTTAATTTCTAATATTTATATGTTTAGCATTGAATAACACTTTGGAATACTTATGTCCCTCAATTCTTCTGATATTGGCATCATCTACAAGCTCATTTGAAGTATTTTATTATTAGATTACGTTCCGCAAACCTATATTCAATTAAAATTTATTTTACAATATCTTTTATACAAATAATTTTTCGAACAATTGTTTGTTTTATTTTATACATAACTATAAAGTAAACATTACAAGCTAATTTTTTGTTTATTACTTAATGTGCATAAAACAGCTATCCCAAGTCGTCAAAAGCCTTCTAACCCAATTTTTATTTAAAAAAAATTATACGAAATTTAAGTAAATATTGCATTCATGTCTCATTCGTGAAAATGTACACTAATGTCTTATGAAAAGAATAAAGAATACATAATATCTGCAAGACAAATATATCAATAGCTAATGTTACAATTTTTGAATATTATAGCACTGCATTTACATTATTTCACTAATAGAAATATAATCGTAATTTTGAATATATTTGGCGTTAATTTTGTAGAAATTCATTATTCACAATTAAATGAAACTACGTGATGTAATATTATTTCTACTTTCCTTAAGTTCTTTACCACGACCTAGGTTTCGTTGTATCACAACATCGTCAGGTGGGATATTGGCAAAGATATATCTTGTATAATCAAATATAAACGATAATATCTGTGTACAATCGTAATATTGCGAAAAACTTAAATTTTGTGGCAAACAATCGTTAATGGTAAATGTATATATCTTCTTTTATCATGATGTTAATTGAAATAGTCATGCGATTCTCCGAAAATTAATCCGTTATATAATATTATATCGTAGTTGTTTGAAAAGTTATTGCAGGGTTTTAAACGTTGAATAGCTGATTCTATTTCCATCTCAATTTGTATCTATATTTTGGCGAATAAATGTAATAATATAGCATGCGAAAGCAGATCATTTAATCTAGAAGCGGATAAGTTTATATTAAAATTATTTATGTCTATATATATATATATATATATATATATATATATATATATATATATATATATATATATATATATATATATATATATACATTTATATGTAAAACACCCTAATAAAATAACAATAAGATCATATCTATTACTTTAAAGATCCTATACCTTAAAGTCTTAGTCAATATACGTATTAAAAGTAATTATGTCATGTCTCATGTTACCCATTTTATATCATTCAGCTTAAGACCTAATGATTCACCCTGGTTTCTAGTCTCAGGTTAGTCCTGCAATACCTGCGGGATTATTTTGTCTTCTGCCTACGTCCAATGTATTCTAGTTAGTGTCTCGTGTCTCCTCAACCACAGTAATTTAAGTTGGGACCTGGTAGGAGTCATAAAGTACTTTCCTCTCCAACCAGCTCAGTAGCTCTTAATTCCATCAATTCATTACCAACGCCTCACATCTGTAAGTAACTACTGGCTACACGATATTTCGGTAGACGATCTTACATATCTTTGAGATGGCTCTTGATTTTATCATTATTTGGGAACCAGTTTCATCCCAAACAAAGCTGGGCCAGGCTTATGAGTATATTATAATGAAAAGTACACACTATTCTTAATTATTCCTGCAGCAATCAACTTAAGTAATTATAGAAATTTGTAAAACGTGAATAAGATGTGGCTTGTGGACTAGTAGCATATTTCGTAACTTTTTACCACCATATTAATATGATCCTCATTGAACTTACTTGAAGTTTTAAGTACTTAAGTATTATTGATGCAACTGACATTTAGTTGATATGAACACCAAGATATTCTACATCATATATTAAAACAAAAATTGTAGTGAAATTTATACAATAAAAATGTTGAGTGTTAATTATGGAGATATTTGCATGCATGTTAGTGTGATTTATCTTTATGACAAATATTAAGTTTCTACGTCAAATTGAAAAACATTTAGTGAACATTTTTATTAATATTTGTGGAACTATCTATTGGGAGATACGATTTTTCCATGGACGAAATAGTTAACATAATCCTTATTGTAGGTTATTTTGTAATTGTATAGATATATTTTAAATATATTTTAAAATAAATAATGATGATAAGAAAAAACTGATTATTATTTTATTTTTTTCATTTTCAATTAGCTTATTAAAGACTAATTCGTTTAAATGATGCAAAGTTTCCTTTAAAATACTCTGTAGAAACAAATTTAAAGATATATATTTATTGTTAATAATTTCATTATCCTTTTACGTTTTATTACTTTAATCAGTAAATTGAGTCAAAAGATGTGTCTCACAAGATATATATTTATTTTTCGTCCAAAAATTTGCATAAAATAATTATTACGTTACCTATCATTTAAAAAAACCAATAATTTTGTTTACATAAAGAATTTCAAATAAAGCAATAAAAATGTCACTCATACAAACATTGGTACATATTTATAAATTTGATAAATAACCTAATCTGATTAACACGGTTGTCAAAATTTAAGTTTTTACGTCAAGAGGTTTCTGAGATTATAACCTACGAATGCAACCGGCAACGGTATCATTTTCTTAGAAAAAAAAATTTCCTTTTCCCAAAACGTTATATTAACATAATATTGTTTACTTGTGAAATTGACTCGACTCGAGTTACATTTACAATGCTAGACGTAATTATAGCAGTTTGGAACATCTGATATTACGGAAAAACGTACAGCGATATTAAAACAATCGGGTCTGGAATGAATCTTTACGGGTTATAGTTGTTAATCTCAACATAAAATATTTTTTATGGATCTTAACTCCCATTTGTATTCATTTTCTCTTCAATCCTCAGATTACATAGGTTATGTAATACAAAATTGAATATTTTTTAGGTAAATTTCAACACTATTATAATAAAAATCCATTGATTGTCTGAGGATCTATGGATGTTTAATTAACATTATTGGCTTATAAAATGAAGACTTATTATTATTTCTATATTTTATCGACGTTCTATTGTTTTTACTTAGAGTTTACGCCATACAGTTTAAACAATTATTTCAATGATTCACATAGCTTGTACTGTGTGAACTTTAGCTGAAAAAGTAGTCACAAGGAAACTGTTTCTTATTGACATACTTCATTTTAGCTTCACTTATATGTATGCATGTATGTATGTATGTACGTTTGAATGGAACATGGAACATTTCATTAAAATTTTCACTCACTTCCAAATATTCGAATTATTTAAAACTTTGAACACATAGGATGAACCGATGACAATATAATAATTTCAAAACTATAAATTTGGAAAATAAAATTGTATTTTAAAAAACTATAAAAATGCGCTTTTGCAGCAATATGAACTAACAAAGAATTTGAACAAGAGTGAAAGGTGTCTCGCAACTCGGTATAACTAAATATTTTCTTCGAATAAATTTAAAATAGGAATAAGGTGGTTAGCAAACAAATTAGCTTCAATATAAAAAGGCAGGGAGTGCTCTGGATTTATATTTTCATAACAAGTAGTTTGCACCTTCGTATATTCATATTTTAAAGAAATTGTCATGTTATCAATTGTAGGGACATTAACTCAATTTATAAAAATTCTTAAACAAAACTTTATCGGAAAAATATAGCAATGAATCAAAATGTCATAATTTTTTAGAGATTCATGAATTCATTTATGCCTGTAAAGTTCATATTAGTCAATGGATATATACGGGTGAAAAGAAGTGTTAATATTTTAAGAATTTTAATAAAAATTTAATGTAAACTCAAGTATTTAAGAACACTTAAATACTTGAGTTTACAGTGATATAAGTTTATAGTGAATACGTGAGTCTATTGGTGCATAACAGGTATAATTAATAAGACTTATTTTCCTTAAAACATACAATTAATGATCTCCAAAAAAGTAATTGTATTTCACGTAAATCGTATGTTTGTATATTATATTTTAGCTAAATATGTTTGAATTGTTAATTCATTCATTCACGTTTCAAAAGTAAATATGTTTGACCTCATTCCAAATTAAGGGTAATAAAATATTGAAGGACACATGTAATAAACATCATCATGGAATACTTGAAATATAATCATTTTTCCATATAAAATAATCTAAGACATGTAACAAATATGATGGCTTCGTGAAGCTGGTAACAAAGGAAGACAATTTCTTTTGGCCTCGTTTTCATCTCCATTGTGAAGGTTTACATTTATTTATGACACTTTTCAAGTATAATTATATGTATATAACAGTTATTTTATACAGTTTGTATGCATAATAAAGGCTATTTTTCTAGTAAATTCCTTTACAAATAGATCTTCCGAATGAATTTACCAAAGAATTACACTTTGCTTCAATAAAAAATAATTACTGTGCGTATAGTATTTTTGTTAACATAAATAAAAACATCTTGTGCTTCTAATTTTTTTTGATCAATCTAATATAAAATAAAAAGGCAAAAGGTTGTGTCTCTGCTCACATCTTTAATATATAATTAAATTTAATAAATTAAATTTTCAATTAAGGTAATATAAATAAATTAAATGCTTTGATGATCGTTTCTTGATTTAATTACATGTTTTTTGGGATTTCGTTTCGTATAAAATACAATGGCAACAAAATCGTGTCTGTGCACGCACAACCCTAGAGTAGCAGATAACATTTTAATAAAACCACTCATTTTTACATTTCCATTTATTTCTTTCTGAAACCAAACTGACTATTGTTAGCCGGGGTTTACACTGCCAAGAATAGTTTGTTAAGGAGGAAATAAACTTTAATCACAAACGTGATTATTTAAAGACCGAAATAAACATAAATTTCGGTCATTCGGTGCTAAGTTAGGGAAATATGGTGGATGTGGTAGAATCTTTCAATAGAAATCTAATAGCTTCTTGCGGACTACTTTAGCTACGTGCAGCCGGGCGTTATCCTGAACTTTACTTTGTTCTTCAAGTTTGTTTTCTGTTTCTGTGCGAAGTCGGTCAAGTTGGTTGCAGTATATTGTTGAGTTTACTGTGGTATTTTCTTGTAGTAGCTACTCATACAAAATTCCTTTTGTAGTCAAACAGATAAAAAAACTCTTTTTTAACGAAGTCCAGTTTTTGTAATCTGTATTGGCTTTTTGACAAGATACGTGGATACTCATTTGGCTAAAATATAATCATAAAAACTTATAGGCTTTGCGTTGCGCTTGTTTTTGACTTTTGAATAAAGCGCAGTTATTTGGCATATTCAACGAAGTTTCTGCTGAGAATTTTGAGGAAAAACCTCAAATTTCCTTCAATAAAAACTTATGTTACGGACCTCCTTTTTTATTGCAATGGTTAAATAATTTTTTTAGTTAAATCAGTTCACACCGACATATAGATAGATAACAAATTAAATAAAATTCGTTTTTCCTACGCATGACGTAAACAGAAGAGTAAACTAATTATTACGTAATCAAATATTCGACTATCATAGTCGGATATTTCAACTAGGTGATTCTCGTTTTGCTTTAGAAATTTCGCTTTAAATAACAAGTTAACTGTCGCTAATCGTTAATACACCAAAATAAAATGAATTAAAAAACAAAAAACAAATATGGCTTAAAAATATCCCATGGATTATGGGTAATTCGCATAAAAGTTTTAGGTATGTTAATTTAATTTTTTTTTTGTTAATTTATTTTTATTTAACTAGTCTTTCATATTTTATATGTTTTATTTTTATATTTACATATTGTCAAACAATTATGTCTGAATATTATGATGAAGGTTTTCTTTTGTTTTCTCTCTTTTAACATTACACTTTTATTGTTCCATGAATTTCAAGAATTTCACTCTGTTTAAGTGAAAAAGTTTTTTATTGCGTCTGTAGAAAATATACATGATTAAAAGTACAGTACTCTTAGTTTTAGGTGATATAGGAAGATATTTTTGTATGTAATTCTTTGCCATATACAATTAAAACAGGAAACACAGGGACTAGGACCATTTTACAATAAGGTATACTGTCTCTGTACTAATATTATCCACTTCGCTCTATTCGTTATTTTATTTTTCCGGAAGTTGGTTTACTAGAATAAAAACTTTTAAGCGCTTTTTCAAACTGCCAAGCAGGAAAATCGTATAGTGAATTCCTCATTGGAAGGAAAAAAAGTATTTATGGAATAAAAATATTAATTACGTAGAAGCAATAGATTTGGTATCACGAACATACTTTGGTACTTATTAGTTCAATTTTGTCAACTAACTTTTTCAACAAAATTTTTTTGCTTTTACATTTGACCACTATTAAATTTTTAAAATTTTCTTTTTTATTGGACTTAAGTTGCTTAACATTTTTTTATGTAACGTGAACTACATTACTGCATAAAAACGTATAATTGAAATCGCGTCTCCTTATTATTTAATTTTATCGCGTAAATTTCGTGTGCCGATATACGATATTGAAATCATTTGCAAAACACCTAATTTATTGATACATTTTTTTACAAGACGGATCGAAGTGCATGTAAATTTCATAACATCTATTTCATTGCTGTATAATAATGAACAAAACTAGAAATTTTACTGAAACCCAATGGTTTTAAGAACCAATATCTTTATGTATTCTTTGAACAATATAGCTTTGATTATTTTTAAACGCAGTTCCGTAAGTGCATCCAAATATACTTGTAACTTCTTTAATACTAAAGTTATTGCTTAAAACTATACAACGCATTGATCAGCCACAAAAAGTCCAAAATAATTTATGCAAATAAATCTTACCACAATTTCAGAATACGTGGATATTTAAAGTGGAAAAGTCTACGTTGAACGAAAATATATAAATATTTCCATTTGAATTTGACTACTATACAAATAAATTAGCCGAATAGAGGAAATAAAGAGGTTCCTTTTTTAAAGTAATAGAATAAAACGACAAACTGGCAAAAAAAATGGAGCCAGCGCACCGCATTGTTTGCAGAGAAATTGCATTGACTCGGGAAGCTAATGTGCAATTTACTCGTAGAAGTGTCGTAAAAGAAATAAAGGAACTGGGCGGCAGCGACAGAGATTATATTACTTTTAGGCTTGTAAATGAAGATATTCAGTAGAAAGCTTTGTTTTAAAATAATTTCAATATAAGTACTTTGCCTATCTTAAATACTTATATTTTCCGTGATCCTTTATTAAACGTACTTAATTATATAAAGATTAAATTAAAGTATAAATTCTTAAATTATGTTGCTGAATAATATTAATAATGAATAAAAGGGAAAATACTAATAAAGCGTGCTTTATTGCAGAGATGATCGCCTTAAAGTCTTTTTATGGTATTTAGGGAAATAAAGTAATCATTATTTAAATGTTTTGGCAACATATTCTCTAATTTTATTGTCATAATATTATTATTATTTCAAAAAGGCAGTTATATCCTTGTTTATATCTTATAAGGTATTGTATATTTTAGAAGGCGAGTATTAAATTACTCAAATTTTATTGAACTTAGCTTTATACCACAATTCGTTAGTTACTTTTGCAAAATGGTACTCAATTTTGCAAAAAGTTTAATGAGACAGAAAAAAACAGTTTATAAACATAGAATGTTACTTTTCACTAAATTAATAAAAATACGTGTCGTTTATTAATTGACCTCAAAAAGGTATCAACCCTTAATTAATTGTACCTGCAAAAGTGAATATGTATTTACAAATACGTAAACGTTCCCGACATTCTGAATTTCATGAGCCTTTTACTTGTTTGATGCATGAGGACATCGCCCACAGAATTTTACCAAAGCAATTACAATCAATAAAACCGACAAAATACGCAGTCGATTTACAATATTCCCCCTTATTATATTCCCATTAGCAGGGCGTTTCACCTCTCAGAATAAATAAAAATTACGAGTTGTTATAAAAATGTTCAAAATGATAATTTATTATTGGTTAAATATCATTTAAAAGTAATACGGTTATAATCAGCTAATTTTTGCTACGTTTGTTATTTCAAATTTGGCATGGATTCGGGCAACAACTGAGTTCGCTTCAACACTTTAATTTACATTAAATTTATTTGATCCGACATAATAATAGGTTAAGTATATATTCGATGATTACTTTTATAATTAATCTTAAAAAAAATCTTATTTTACGAAGCAATATATATGCTGGAAATGACTTTTTCAATTTCTTTCTTTTCGGTTTTATAACAAATTTTCTTAACCCACAGAAATAAATTGATAACAATTTTCTATGAATGTCGTGTAAATATAGTAAAAATTGTTATTGTTACAAAAATTCTTTATTATTACTATTTGCACTAAAATGTATTTAATTCATATAAAATGAATGTCCAAGGGTTTTAAAGGTAAACATTCAATATTCTGGTGGAAGATTCCTTTAGACGACAGTTACGTGGAATGATTTCAAAGTTACTTTGCTCCCAAATTTATATATATATGTATGTATATATATATATATATATATATATACATATATATATATATATATGTATATATATATATATGTATATATATATATATATATATATATATATATATATATATATATATATATATATATAATAAAACTATGAGAGTGAATTCTGTGCATGAAAAATATTTTAAAAAGATCGATTGATATAGCGAATAGAAGGAGAGCACGCGAAATATAATGTACGGAATTGATACGGTAAATTTGATACGGTAGTAGTTTATATTCTCGCGCAACACATAGGATTTTATAGATACAAAAGAAGAATGTTTATAGACACAAAAGAAGATTTTTGTATATCTATAAAATCTTATATGTCACTCGAGAGCTTTCTGGATATTATAGTTGTAAAAACACCCTTACTTGGTGAATATAACAATACTGTTATTGCCAACACCGCCTATTAGCTTTTTTAGTTATGTTTATTACGATATGGTACTATCAAAGCCTCTATAACGTTTTTAGTAAACTTAGTCACTTAGGTATACACTTAGGTATTTATAAAAATAATCCAATAAATTAAATCTGTACCAAAACACTTGATATGCTTGATTTACTCATACTAAACAGGTTTCTTTTTATTTCAACTTTTGCTTTATTACCTTCAACTCTTCGTACCAAAGCAATTTTTTTGCTCCAATTTAGCATTCTGGTAGAAACTATTATGAACGCCTATAACAAATAAGTATTTCTTTCCAGAAACTATGGTCCAAATATCCATATATGAAAATATTATCACAAGAGACACTAGGAGTCGAACAGATTACAAGTTTTCACCACAGTAGAGCGAAAATTTCGTATCGTATTTCGCGTTTGATCTTTTAATCCGATTAGGCTAATGTCTACTGTTTTCATTTGGGGAAGGCGAGCCGCTTAAATGTTAGTATCCTTTACGCATACAAATAAAGTGGAAATATACGGCTAGACTACCGTTCGTGATAGTCATTGTAAGTTTGACTTAATTATCTTAATAATCCGCTTATAGCGAATAATTAATTCAAAATTAACAATAAGTGAAGCAGTTATACATATGCATATCGTAGATTCATATCTGCTAGCGGGTACAAAAGAAATTTGATAAGTTACATTTTATTTATTAGAGTGAAGTAGTTACCCAAACGCATGTAATGTTAAATATATGATCAAGTTTAAACGAAAAGGCGGAAAATAATTCCCATATCGATTATTACAATTCTATAAATTACAATTCATGACTAGTTTTTGACTGATGGTGTAAGATTTAAAGACAACTTCTGAATTATATTTTATGAAATATTTTTAAGCAGATTAAAACTATTATTCCATTAAATAATGAAATATGGGTATGCTTCATTTAAAAAAAAACATTTCACCGCTATTTCATGCTTCAAATTCATTGTAATAACAAAATATGTATCAGCAGCCGATAGTGTTTACCACGAGGAAGTTTCATTTATTTATTGATAGCGGTTAGTTTTCTCATTAAATAAACATAAAAAAATACGCATGTATTCCAGACTTTTAGTTATATCTTGGAAAAAATTTAAAACCATAAAATATTAATCATTCTTACTATCTTATTTTTATGAAATTATTTATCACAGAACTATTTCGTAACAATCTATTGAAAATTTATTTTTATTTTTATTATCTGATAGCTGACAAGATGCGTAGCTAGCCGAATTAAGTCAGAAAGAACCGAAAAAGGGCGAAGCTGGATTTACAGTACATCACGTGCCGTTTTACGCCACGTGAACGTTTTAAGTTCCATCCAAAAGCGTCATTAAATGGTTCACATCAAAAAATTGTGGGCCGACATAGGATACCACGGAGATATGAAACATCTGAATTTTTATATTTTTGTATTGAAATATTTTGATTTTATTATATTGAAACCAAAAAAAAAACAAATATTCACATAGTTGATGTTAACAAAATTATTTTAATAATATTATTTTATTCTTAGGAAATAATTTATCACAAAAATATTTCTTAACAATATATTTAAAATATGTTTTTGATTTTATAATGCTCTTAGCCGACAAGACGCGCAGCTGTCGTTGTCGCGGCATGTCGCGACGTGCCATCAGAGCGTTTTAACTCCCATACCAACGCCATTAGATGTTTCAAATTAAAAGGAGTAACGAAAAGGATTTTCATGTTTCTTTCCATGGACGAATATATGTATATATATATATATATATATATATATATGTATATATATATATATATATATATATATAAATATTTATATATATATATATATATATATATATATATATATATATAAATATGGCAATAGCTGTAGAGAATAAATTGACTTAAATTAATACTCAAGGAAAAATTTCAAACACAAAAAATATATGAAATTCAAATTATATTTTATACGACCAAACTATTTTAAATGTTTAAAAGTTGCTAAAAATTAAAACGAGTTTTGTCTTTTTCAGCATTTAATTTAATACAATGATGTGATATTATAACAACTTTTCCCGTTGTTTAAAATGAGAGAAAGATTTTATTGTGCATATTTCATTTGTCAAGTATTTGAATAGTAGTAACGTAAATAACTAACGTATAAATAATAACGCAAAAAATCAAAACTTGATGAATAATAATGCCTAATAATGAATGTTACCCATTGGAATTTATCCCTGATAGTATGACTGCGTTCAAAATGTCTAACTAATATCTGGTACACGAGTCATACTATCCTATCCATTGGAATATTATGTTCGTTCGTTTATTGTACTTTTACAAGAGTGCAACATATTTATCGAATAGAGGAAAATTTTACTAACACCTCGTAATCATAACTGCTGTCGCATCCCAATAATCTACATCAAGTATACTATACAGGATAGCCTTGAAACTAAATTATATTAAATTTAACTTAATACTGAATATAATCTGATGTGAATTCAATTATATATCGATAGAAGTAACTAAAACGAAATATTTAATAAAAATAGCCGAAACTTAGTTGGTTAAAACGATTAATTAAAAATCATTGCAAATATTTTCGTGCAAATGGCCGCTTTACCAGTGTAATGGTCTCCTCTCAGGTAGCGCTGCTTCAGAAATGCTCGCTTACCGAAAATTTCATGCCAAGTTACATTAAATAAAGAAAGTAATAATAATAAATCGAGATTAAATTAAATTCTTAGTTATCTAAGGAGATTTCTTTAATTCGTCCAGGAAACAAGTTTTCTAAATTGATGTCTAAATCATGAAAAAATGTAAAAAAGAAGGAAAGATGTTAAAGTGAAAATAAAATTGTAATTTCAATAAAAATTTTATTAGTAGAATAATTTCCTTGAAAGCAACAAACCCAAATATTATAATTCATTTTTCATTAGATATATAAGCGCGAGATAATTTAATAATATTTCTATAGAAGTTTTTTAAAGCTAATGACATGGATACCGCACTAATATCTGAAACTCCCTTATTTCAAAAGAACGACATTAAAATGAAAGATATTGGGCCTACTGGACTACTCATCCTAGCGAACGTACCCTTTGGGGAACAGTTTCGTTAATAAAACCAAATAGACCACATTATCGGCAAGAAGAAATAAAAATGCCATACAGTCAAGGCACCATAATTATTGTTCAGCATAATGATCTAAAGTGAACATATTGCTTACCACATCTATGAGATAAACTAGAACAAGAAATAAATTGTTCTGCTGATATTAGAGATCTAATTAAAGACAGGAGAAAAGCGAGACACGCGTCTTGCTTTTCGCCTGTCCAGTCGAGATCCAGAATTCTGGCTAATAAAAGGATAATTAATCAGATGAGCAATCGAGTTAACAGTTCAATTAAATATTATAAGCAGAATTGCATTGACGCCTACCTGAGCGGTCTGGATCTTGAGGTAGAAAAAGATTATTCACTATGGAAAACAACTCGTAGATTAAAACGACCCCTTCTTTGAGTGCCATCGATCCAGAATGCTCATATACATTTCGTCAATGATAACTAATTAATTGTATATTAAAATTGTATCATGCAAATCCAATAAAGGTGTTAAAAAAATAACATTAGACTTCAGTAACATTTTAAATTCTGCAAACTTTAAGATTTTAATCAACGTCTTTACATAAAACAATTTCGAAAACCATTTGGATTATTCTTCAAAACTTACCTCTATGGGCTTTAAGAGAATATAACAAATAAGTATAGTCATTCAATGTAAACTATCCTTGTTATTTGAATACCAAATAATGGTGTCCTGTGGTAAAACAATTCCTTTCTGCGTATTATGTGTAATGTGTATACAAATACTGTCCACGTTTACTTGGTTATAATCTATTTGGTTATAATTAGAATTCAATCTATTGTTGCATTGGTATCTCGAATATAATTTTAAATCTGATCAGTACGTATAGCTATTAAAAAATAGGTAAATAAAGTTTTTGAAAAAATTGTTTTTCTCATGTATCACGTACAACACGTGGATTTGTAAGGGCTTGTTATGAGGAAAACAAAAATATTTTTTTCACAGTTTTAAATTGTAAAATTCAAAAATATTCCGGAATACTATATACATTGAAATATGTACATAATTCTGCATCCTTATTTCTTAAACTCCTGAACTAGAAGTTATGAGGAATCGTGGTGGCAAAATCTGATTAGAATGTTACAGGAATATTATAGTCATTATTGCAATATTGATTATGATTTATTAGTGAGATATAATATAAAATACGTTTCAGTAAATCTAAGTCGTGAAAATTTATTATTTGCAATTATTTTAATAAGAATATTACGTACGCCCAAATATTTATAAGTACCGAAATATATAGGAAACCCTTGTGGTGTGAGTTTTACTCGAGTTTAACAGACTTTATTTGATTACTTGAAATGACCCAGAAAAACAAAACTAAAACTTGTGTTTCTAAGTCCATGCTTCTAATTACTTTTGATGGTAGAAATGTAAACAAACGTTAATGAAAAGCTTTAAAGCGGATAAAAATAATTCCAAAATCAATGTATTCCATTTATTTTTGACCTCAAAAATATGACCATTTTTATGAATATTGATTACTAGCTACTTAATGCAATTTCGTTCGCATGTATCGGTATGGTTTTGCAATTATTTGAATTGTGCAGTACACGTATAACAATTATAAATAATTTATAATTTTACCAATGATTATCGGTAGCTATTATTTTGCAAAATACCTTGATTCACTTCCATACTTCAAGGAATTACATTGTTCATGACCAAAACTTAACATCAGACCCTCAGCTGGTAGATTGTGTAACTACTGTAGGTAGCCAATATCTTGAATCACGGTTGATTTACGTCCATCCTTAAGAAGTTTGATTGTTCATGTCCACAATTTATCATTATACCTTGATCTGTTTGTTGTTGTAATTATTTTACAAAGTAATAACTATATGTAGCTAATATCTTGAATCACGATTGACTTACTACCATACGTTGCGGAGATACATTGTTCATCTCTAAAACTCACATCAGACCTTGACCTGGTCGATGATGTACTTATTTTGCAAAGAAACAACTGCCCGTATAAAATATCTTGAATCACGTTTGATTTACTACTATTCGTTAAGGTGTTTCATTGTTTATCTTCAAAACTCAACGTTAGACCCTATCCTGGTCGATAGTGGAGTCCTTTTTCAAAGAAAAAAAAATTCGTAGCAAATATCTTGTATAATGGTTGTTTTACTACCATCCGTTAAGGAGATCCATTGTTCATCTCTAAAACCGTCATCAGATCCACAGAAGAATCAGTAGATTAACTGCCATCCATTAAGCAGTTCAAAAGCGGAATCAGATCATCAAACCATCACCATATTTATAAGGGACTACCTGGCTAGTATAAACTTTCCAACAAAATAGTTATTAAGATTAAATTTTATAAAAATAGAGTAGAAAAATGAAAGTAAGTATGTGCATAAAACATACATACTGGCAAAATTCTATAATCAGTTAATGCTTTCAAATACAGGAAATTGTGTAACCAAACTATGGACTTTACTAAACATTATTTCCGTGCGGAAGCTATAATGTAGAAATAAAATAAAAATATTTCCATATTTATGATGTTAGAGTGAAATGAATAGGTGGATATCTGTAAATGCGACTTCCATCTTCTTGTTTATGATCTAGGTGTCAAATTTATCTAGGCATTGTTCTGGTTCTTTCAAACGTTTCAACGCAATAATATGAATATTTATTTAAAAATATCAGAAGGGACAAATTCGATGATTTCTATATTACATTTTTAGATTTTCATTACATTTTTATATTTTTGAAAGATTCATTAGACCAATATATTTAAATGGTTAAGAACAATATTCATATTGATAAATTATTTCATATAAAATATTATACAGGCTTAAATGTTTACACATGCTTCAGTGTATGTGGAAGCTGTTTAATGTAATTTGTACTCACTCTGAACAGGTTCTATTTTATTTAATATTTGTTTATGAACTCACATATTTTCAATGACATTGACATTTGTTTTTCTCAGTCAGCTTTGCTCTATAAGCTTTACTCATATTTTACAACTCTGCTAAATAATACTTTTTCTAAGCGTTTTAAATGATTTAATTGATTTTATAATATTTTCGTATAACTTGTATCTTATATATATATAACTTGTAATAACTTGTATCTAATCATTTATCGTCTATCTTGGGTCTTGATATGATTTAAAATTTGTTCTTTTTAATACGTAAATGTAAAGGTTTATAATGCATGCAAGCATAATTAGTCCATTGGGTTTCATAAAATTTTACTGATAAGTTGCTTATTAATAAAATAACATTAATTAGTCAGTAATTTTTTGAGTACTAATTCAAATTAACATGCGAATTAATCAGTTGAGAATTCGATAAATGTTAATGTTTTGTTATAATTATGCTAAATATGTGTAACAATTTTTTTATGAATTATCTGACTGTGTTTGTGGCTCATGATTAAAATCGATACAGATCCAGTCGCCATTAATTTGGCCGGCAAGGTGTTTTTATTTTTAATGCGATTTTTAGTACGGACTTGGAAAATATTGATGTACTAAAAAAATGTTCTTGAAATAAAAAAATACTTTGTTTTTTCTACAAAAAAGGGTCTCTTGTATTTTTATAGGGATAGTTTTGCTCAAAAGCCATTTTTCATGATGGCGACTGGCATACACTGCCCCGCACCACGCTAACTTAGTTTTATATCAGACACTAGTAAGTATCAGAGTTAGTTGCTTACAGTGTCCATTGCAAGCAACATGTGCAGAATTTGTTCCAGAAACATATTTCACAAGAACCAAAATAATTTGAGGATCATTATTGAAGTGAAAACACCAGTTGTAACATTTAGTAACTTCAAAGGAATTCACGCACAAATTTGCAAATAATCCCACGGTTTCGAAGTTTACAAAATGGCTTCGACACTAATATTTACAAAACGGCTTAGGACCAAAATTGTTTTTGAAGCAGAAACAATACATACTCTGCGTATAAGAGACACAAATATCTTTGTGCAAATATATATGTTTAAGTACAAATGATACCTAAATATTGTATTTTGGTATATTTGCTCGGGGCCTATTTAACTATATTATTTAAATTATTGTCGGTATGTAAAAAAACGCGTCGTTTCTCAATGCAGCAAAATAGATATAAAGTCTTCAGTAACAATAAAATGAAAACTTATTCATTCTTTAAGTAGATTAAAAGAGAAAATTGTAAAGAAAATGAAGGCTTCCACTCGCATTGCCTGACAGTAAATTGCATTGGCTTAAAGTCGTGAACTCGATATGCATTTTGTTCGTTTCTTTTATAATGAACGAGGGTTACAGTGAAGTGAAATGGGATTACTTTGTAATTTCATACTGAAAGGTTTTGGAGAAAATTTAACTTTTAAATGGGCTTCACTGCAATGAATTGGTTTTTCGACATTTCATATTGTATGAGAACAAATCTATTTGTTCTTTATTGTCCATTTAATTAAGAAAGTTGGTGTTACAATAAGTCTAAACATATATTATTTAGAAATAAATAATTATATTTAAAATTTAAGGCAATTAACTTTTCCGATAACGATTTGCATTGCTACAATATTGGCAATTCGTCAATACGACAAATATATTTATATTCTAACATATGTTCACAATAAGGTTAGAGAAGGTGAAAAGGTCGAAAATTATATTAAGCACTTTTAATAATGTTATGTGTTTATTTATTGTATCCGTTATTACTAATTTCATAAATGTAAAACCGATCCAATGCCACTTTATTTTATGTCACTTAAGTTACAAAATTTACAATATTATGTTAATATTCAACTTGGGTCTATTAGAACAGTTTTCGATATGATATTTTGCTTTCGTAAGATCCTCTTATGGTAGCAGTTATTCATAATATTTTTTATGATGCAACTATAGTTGACGTCGAAACATGACAGATATCAGCATGTATCAAATTTGTGTAGTCAAAATTTAATTACTTTGAAACGTTTCTGTAAACATATCGTGTAGAAAATAGAACAAATTATATTTCGCTTAAATGTTATCAACTGACTTACTCTTTCCCTCTTTACTAAACTATTATACGCTTCGCTTTGCTTTCAGATCATAAATCAATATAACTTTCATTCTTTCAATGTAACAGGTGATTTTATTTTCTTTTTAATTTATTGTTTTGATATATGTAAATAAAGTTCCGTTATTACAGTCCTACTGAGTGACAGTGAATGTCTACATTTATGTGGTATGTGGTTAATAAGTATTTTATAATATTTTTTTTTCATTTCATTTAAATTAGCTCACATAATAAATAAAAGTAAATATTCTGTAACTTGAATTGCATATTTTTTTAATAGCAATTTAAAATTTCAATTAAAGAAGTTAATGCATAAATATTACATCGTTCCATACTGATGTATTTAATAAAAAAAATCTTTATGATCAAAATCAGTTTATATATTCACTTTCGCCGGCGGGGTACTATCTCTAATTATGACGATTTCTTACTCGTAATCCCGCGTTCGGGTTTCAAGTCAATGCCAAAAGATGGCAGTGTCAATAAACTTACTTTTAGTTTTTTTCAGGAAAGGTTTTCTAATTTTATTTTTTTTTGTTATTTCAAACTTATTAGTTAAATTATTTTCTCAAATACAGAAATCCACTTACATTCAACATGTTGGCGTTTTACGATTTGTGTGTTATTCATTTCGTTTCCTTCGTAATATGTGAGTCGGCATATAATCCGATCTACTTTATTTTTTTTTTGCAGAAGGGCCTATATTTTGTATTATATATTTTAAGAATCTACTATTTTTATTCTTTAGTACGAAATTCAACACAACGTGACTGGTTAAAATATAGTATTTGCATTATAAAATATTTAATTTTATGATTAGCGAACATTTTGCGTTTTCTAAAAGGTCAAATTTCAAAGAAGATTTCATCCATTTCAATTTATTAAATTTCTTTAAAAATTGTTTCTTATAAATCCTTAACGAAACACATTTCTTTTTACTCAGTAATGTCACATCATTCGTATTCATTTAAATGTACTAAAGGAATATTAACAAAATTATGTAACTCAGTACCAGAATACATATGAAAATGCTGACATGAGACAAACTGATTTTATATTTCCAAGTTGATCCACGATTAATGGTAGGAAGATTATTTAAAATTGTTTTAGTTTAGGGTGCCAAATTTCATTCCGTATATAATAACGGCCTGAATATTATTTCTCTTGAACACTTATAAAATTGTCACTCCAGTCACCACTATCATATTTAAAAATTCCGTAACAACTTTTATATTTAAGAAAGCATACAGTATCTAATATTATCCCCTACATAACTAAAATTCTTCAAATATCCTTCCATTCTGTAACTTAAACGTACAGTCGTTGAACTTATTCTATTTAATTTTGGTTTCTATTTAATTTCTAATATTTATACGTTTAACATTGAATAACATCCAATTTGTTATACTTATGTCCCTTAATATAACATTATCCACGAGCTCACTTTAAATATTTTGTTAGTACATTACATTATGTATGTCTATATTAATTTTAATTAAATTTTTTTAAAAAATAACTTTTTCTAACATCTGTTTCGTTTTATTTTGTACACAACTATAAAGTAAACTCTAAATGTTAAATCTCTTGTCCATAATTTAATTTGAATAGAGTAATACGCTATCTAATGACATGAAAAGCGAAAAGAAATGAAAAAAATAATACAAAAATTAATAAATAACACCATTCAGGTCGGATACGTGAATATCTATGACAATATAATATAAATATTATTGAAAATACTCAATATCTACAACGCATTATTTATCTATAGCTAATGCAAAATTGGTGTATATAATAGCATTGTATTTATATTATTTTATTAACAAAAATATAATTGCAACATTGTTAAAAACTTAAATTTGCTGGCAAACAATCGTTAATGCCAAATGTATACATCGTCTTTCATTACGATAGTTAAAATTTTCATGCGATTGCCCTAAAATGAATTCCTTATATAATTAAGTATAATTTCTTAGTAAATAGAAATGCAAAAATATATAGTATAATATCCCTTTCTACATTTTTAAAACCACTACCATCCACCACCACTCAAAAATATTCCATGCGTACCTTCATGAATTCATTACTTATTATCATATAATTACGCTGCAAAAAACTAAATTTTGCCTCATATAATAGGTTAAATTCATTGTTATATTAAGCATAGTTTTTTTTAAATTTGAAGAAGTAACGCTTAGCCGAAAATGAGTTACGTCTTTACAGTGTACGCAGATTAAAAGGCTTAATAGCGCTGCGGTGTAAAATGCAGCTACAAAATTAACAATGTTCCTAGAAAAATAGAAACAATGACAGAAAAAATTATACGGTTCCATCAGTTTAATACGAATTTAAATAAATAATTTTTTTCGGTTTGTACAACTTTGCCACAAACATCATTGACACAGCTGGTTTACAAACAGTACCTGAGAAACTAATGGTAAATGTAGACATCATCTTTAATTACGTTGTTGAATTGTAAATCTAGGTATTTACTAGTTTTACAAAAATGTATAAATTGAGGAAAATAAAAATTAAATACTGGAATAATGAAATTTTTAAACAAATATACGTACATGCACATATATTTTTAAGGAAAGAAAAGAACGTGACATAGGAAAGAGAAAAATCTAGATTTTGTGAAGTAATTGCAAGATAAAACTTTTGAAAATGATATTTGAATCCGTTTTTGAGGACACACATCATATATTAAAGATCAATTTTTTTTAGCAATTAACAGCATATATTGTAAAGAAGTGCAACAGAATATGTTTGTGAATTAGGAAGGATAGGATGATCATAGAATATGACATGGGCTTCGCACACTAATGACCACAAGTCTGGAGTTAAAATGCAATGGATCGTTACGAATATGTAATTATAATCAAAGAGATGTCATATATCTCTCTATAGTTAAACTATATTCTAAACATATGAAATATTTAAACGTTTAATGGGCTTACCATCTTTAAAAAAATAAATGCCTTGAATCTAAAATATGCGGGAAACCACTCTTCCTAACAAAACAATTTGCGTAAATATTTCACTAACAAATGAAACTTGAAGTCTCCTGAAGGGTAAAGCTCTGAATCTAAATTTTCTTAAAGGCCAGAGTAATTAGTATATCAACTTAATCGAAAATTTTCTCATTTTTGAAGTATAATTAATTTTTAATTTAATTGCAAGTAATAAAACGAGTCACAAAATTTGCGTGAATATGTTCACAGAGGAGAAATGCAAAATTATACAATTGTTCGATATGGCAACATAAAAGGTTTTGGTCATACGTATCATCGTTAAAAAAGACGGATTGATATCTATGGTCAATGAATTTAAAAAATGTTTAATAAAATGATGCACAAAAATTATGCCAAATGTTCTCCGATTATTTTCCACTTTTCAGCGGAGTTTACCTATTAATCTGAATGACATATGCGACATAACCTAACATGACACACAAGTACTATCGTCACTACCATTCGCTTCGCCAGAGATGAGATAGTGAATACCCTTAAACAAGATAGTACAAATAAATGAGCGGGGTCGAAGAATATAGAAGTCATCTGTATAAAAATACTTTTAAAACCACATCCATTACCCTAACAATGTTGTTTTACATGCATATAGAACAGGGCACATTTCCCACGCGCTGGAACATTGCTCACATTACGCTGATCCATAAGTTTGGTAACAGGTAATTTGTAGAAAACTACCGACCAACATCGATTTTCTCGACAATATCAAAGCTTTTCGAAAAGTTGATGGTAGAATATATTCCGTTTTGAACCAACATATTATAAAGGAACAGCATCGATTTGTTCGAAATTGATCAACATTAACTAATTTCTTCGTATATTCACAATATATTTTCAAATCATAGATTGTAGGATACAGGTCGATTCCATATATATATATATATATATATATATATATATATATATATATATATATATATATAGATTTTAAAAAAAGCTTTGATAAGGTAGATCATCTGATTTATTGAAAAAACTGTCTTTTGATGGTATCAAGAGCGATTTGCTACATTGCTTTACTTCAGAAACAGGCAACAAGCAGTCCAAAGTCCAAAATTAATGATTTTATATCACTTATGTCTCCGTAACTTAAGAGTGCCTCAAGGTTTCTTACTTAGCTCCTTTTTATTTGTCATTTCTGTAAACGACATTAGAAACTGCTTCAGATATAATAAGTTGTACTGTTGTACGGTGATGATTTTAAGCATTGGTGGTAATTTATCGGCGTCTGTTCTTGATAACATTGGGGTTATTTTTAAATCTATATGGCGTTCAGTTACCACTGAATGATTCCATGGACGGTATCTACGCTGTTGTTAGCTTCTTTACTATCATTATTTTGTTTTTTATTTATTTGTTTCTCCATATCGTTCCCCCGAGTACCTAAGGAAATATTGGTCCACTCCAGCAGACCCCTGGTTGCTGGCCACTACATACACCTGGAGTGGGACCTAGTGCCCGAGGGTAACCGTTTGCGACGTCGTATCCCCAACACCATGCAGTCCTCGGTATCTTCGACACCTTGACTTGGGGTGTTTTGTCCGCGGGAGCTATTTTATTTCACTCCTACGCTCTGCTCATTTAAGCATGAGACGCGACGGGTAGCAATATTTTCTTAACATCGGGTGTCTCTTTGTGTGTGTGTGTGAGTGTGCTGTGTGAATATGTCTGTGTACGTGCGCGTGTGTGTGTGGGTGTGTGCGTGCGCGTGTGTATGTGCATACGCGTGTGTGTGTATGCGTGTGTGTGTTTGTGTGTGAGTGTGTGTATGTATATGTGTATGTGCAAGTGCGTGTATGTGAGCGTTTATGTGTGCGTGCGCATGCGCGTGCATGTACATGTGCCTGTGCGCGCGTGTGTGTGTGTGTGCGCCGGTGTACGTGTATGTATGGGTGAGCGCTTGTGCGCGTGAGCTTGCCTGCGTGTGTGTGTAATTGCATACTTATTTTGTTCGATAAATATGTTGGGGCATGCCACAGCAAACTATTTTGTTATAAGACAGGTTACGTTATCAAAATCATTGAGCAAAGCCTACGTCTGGGTGCTCAAAGTACTTTGCAAAATTTTCTTTTGCACACACACATATATATATATATATATATACATATATATATTTATATATATATATATATATATATATATATATATTTATATATATATATATATATATATATATATATATATATATATAAATATATATATATAATTATAATTTTCGAAATTTTTAATTCAAATACTTAAGTCTATTAGGAAAAATGGTTTCATTTCCAATCATATTGGATCGTTTTTAAAACATTTTTAGACTCAAAGCAAGTGAAATTCAAAGCAAGCAAGTGAAAGATAGAAAAAAATTAAGTACATCTTAAATGATAGCTACCGTAATTAAAAACGTAACCTCCTACGATTTCAGCTTTCCGTAATTATTAATATTTTATGCAAATTTCAGACGAAAAAGAAACACAGATCTTAAATTATATCGATACTCAATCCATAAAAATACACAAAAAGTAATGAAACATAAGTAAACACTAAACTTGTTAATGATGAATATTTATCTTTTAAATTTACTTATTTCTGGAGAGTACTTCCAAAAAAAAATTTGCATCTATTAATTAAATTAGCTTGTTAAAGAACTTAAAATTGGAAAAGAAAATTAAGCAATAATTCTTTGTTTTTGGTTGTTTTAAAGTATATTTATGACACTGCGATATACCGTAAAATAACAATTATCTACAGCATATTTATCCGTGAAAAAATCGTGTTGTTCAATAAATCAGATAATTCTAGAGTTACTGCTGAAAATGTCCACTAATTTGTTTCAAAATGGTTCCGTTTGACGTAGAAACTTGAAATTCGCTCTAACTATATATGTCAGTCACATATCAACCGCATTAATACTACTTATATAATTAAAACTTCAAACAAACTGCCAGCGTCTTATTTATAAAATATGTCAATATGGTGCTAATTAAGTTACGAAGTATGCTATTAGTCTATAAGCCATATCTAATTCACGACTGTATAAATTTCTATCATTGTTTTTCTATAATTGCAGCTAAAATCACTGAGAATAATGTGTACTCCTAATAATAATATACTTAGAATTAAAAATTTCGTTTAAAAAATTTCGTTTTAAGTTTATTATTATTAGGAGTTATCTACTGAAATATATGCGCTTAGTGTGTATATGTAAGGGATCTTAAAAAGGTTCCATTTTTTTTTATATAGGGAATCATAAAAATGATAACGGTTCGATGTAATTAAAAGAAATATATATATGATAAAGATACGGACGTACAATATCCATACCGCTTGTAAATTACCGAGTGAAAATCAACGACAAAGTAGTGGTCTGTGATTGAGTGTTCATATATCAATAATAAAGTTAATCACGACTTTCTACAATTTATATTTAACCATGTGCCTGAATAAAGTTGCAAGTTAGAGCGTCACGATGGAACGAACGCATGTTTCATGTTTGGTGGAGGGCGGCTATATTAGGGTGAAAAGATACGATTAGAGCGATTAAGGTTTCATACCTAGATAGAAGTAATATAAATTAAACACGTTTCGCACATGAAAATGAAAAGATCTGAAAGCATTTAAATATTTACATTGTTATTATTGCAATCTCCTCACTGAATAAATCAGTTTAGCTAGAAAATGCTGTTTCCTTGTTATTTGTACAGAGCGTTTACACCAGCGTATATGTTGCAGAAAGTTGGTGCAACCACTGTACTTTTAATTTTTTAGTACTCTATCTTATGTGCATATATATATATATATATATATATATATATATATATATATATATATGTGTGTGTATGTGTGTGTGTGTGTGTGTGTGTGTGTAATAAAATGGCAAAAAGGTCATGTCTCTGCGGACATAACCCTAAAATAATTGAACAGATTCTAATAAAACTTCTCAACTTTAAACATTATAGGCTCAATCAATATCTGTGATAAAAACAATCATTAATATTAATTTATAAAAAATATCAATCATAAAGATGTTGTTCTTTATTAGCTGATGGTATTTTTATAAATTAATTTTTTTTTCATTGAATAACGTGTTAATATTATTTCCGTCTATTAGAATTTAAGCTACCCTCGTAAAGTGCACAGAGGGAGTCGCGTAAGATACACACGTAACGAAGATTGTACATTAATTTTGCAAATTCACAGTAAACATGAAATAAATTATATAGCCTCTGACCTCTACTTCATAAAGATAGCATAACTAGTACGCATTTTTAAGAGATCGTGAAAGCGGTGCTCATTTTTGCTCGTAACTAATTATGGATACTGTTGTAACCAAGAGCACCATGAATGTAACGAAATTTGGGGATATATATAGAGAATGTAGTTTGAAGTTTTTCTGTAAGTCACTTTTTTATATTTCCTAGTCCTAACCAGCAATGGCACAGAGCTTATATAAAATCGTTGCGATGCTTTAAGCTGAAAATCAAAGAAAGAAGGAAGTAGGTTTATTTTACCATCGTTTTATATTCTTAGACTAAGAATCTTGAAGATCAAATAGATTTAGATTTGATGTTAGTGCTATTTGCCACTATTTTCAACCAAGTGTTTGTGGAACGAATATATATAATCTTAAAAGCAATCGTGCAAGGATAGCTAAATTTCATTACTCATTATTAGCTGTTATCGAAATGTAACATTAGATATAACCTGGGTTGTATGTCATTAAATTACGCTATATATTTTATATATAAAAAATACTGTATTACGAAATTATAGTCAAGATTAATTTTTGTTGGATTAACCTCACTTTTATCATAAAACATAGAAAACATTTTAAATATTCAATCAACAGTGTAATTTATGAATTACCGCTGCATAAATCGTTAATAACCCTGTATTAATTTCCAATTCAACTAATTCGTGAACCATTTGAATTTGAATTTGCGTATTATTTTGTTAAAGGAAATAAAATTCTTTATTTTGGCGGACCTATAATTTCATTGTATTTCTGTATATAAATTTATTGTATTATGTGGAATTTATTTAGCAGAATATGACTATATACTTTCTTCAAGATTAAGTCGTTTTGAAAAGATGGCGTGAAAGGAAACAAAATAAAATCTTATATTTAATTTCTACAAATAGTTAAGTTTATTTCTTAATCAGAACTATTATGTGATAGTTTAAAAAATACAAATACGTGACCTAAATCCCTTACATCCTCTGAAACCTTCCCGAGAAATCTATAATTACAATTGTGCATTAAAATATGTAAAATTGCTATTGAAACTATACGAATCACAGTTTTTAATATTTTAATTTATAATTTCCCCAAATATTATATTATGACTATGCTCCAGAAGCAAATTAATTTGGAAACCTTAGTATCAACGATATCATAATACTAAAGGTCACGAGTGGTGAAGAGGATCGTCAAATAATTAAAATAGAATAATTTTTTTTCCAAAATTGCCATGATGTTTGCTGTAGAAAAATGTTGGTTGGCTAGTGAAATTTACAACAAAGGATCAAACACAATTTATTCTGTCGTTGCTTTCATACCGCTTATGTATATAATTGAGATTTAAAATAGTTGCTGAATTTAAAGCATGGAAATTATAACCGAAGTGAAGCTCTTTTTTATTGCGGCTTAAATTTATTATCTCAGTGAAATATTTTTTAAAATTTATTTTGACGAAGATTACAAAATAATTAAATTTTGCTTCAATAAATGAATGAGAAATTGCATACTGTCATCGTGAGGATAAAACGATGCAAGTTATCTCTGATCAATGCGACATATTCACTGTTTGCTTGAAATTTGCTACTATTATAATATTTAAATAACAATATTTTAAAACTTCATACATGTGTAATCAAAATACAAATTTTAAATATATTAACCGTTGAATGTGTGTATGCATTTGCAGAATATTTATAAAGTTCTTTTAGATACTATAATCTAAAAACAGTTGAAATAACATCACAAAAAGGCGTAACGAAAATAATGTACTCGTAGTGGGGATAGGGCACTATGCTGTAGCACCATCCTTGATGTGTAAACTTGTCTTGTGATTTTTAGTTCAAAGTTAATTTAATTAATTATATATTAAACAATAAAATTTGTCAAAATATTTTGAAAGATTTGACACAATATTTTTATTATAAATATTAAAACTTAAATTTCATTTATATACATTAAACGTCATTATGCTCAAAATAATGAAATTTTCAACCAAGTTGTATAATTGTCGATTATTTTCTTTCTGAGTCTCTTCACAAATAAACGAAATAAAGGGATAAAAATGTAATTTCTGATGTGGCCACTAATTCATCTAATAACGATGAATGTATTGGGGTTTAATGAATTTTTTACCCAAAATAATATAAATGTATGTATGCTGAATGCTGCCACAATAACGCATAACCGAATATAAAAGCAAATAGAGACTGAAAATATTTAATGAAATAAGAAACCAAATATCATTCCAGTTTAATTTTACGTTTAAATTAACATAATGTATTTAACTGGAATTCAATCAAACAAATTACGTAAAATGATAAAATGATTGTTTCATTGTTTCATAGTCAAGTTTTTTATTTTCTCTCAGTAATATATTCAAAGATCTGAATTGACTGCAGCTGTCTCCAGAAACTCGGTTAAAGCTAATGAATTACAGCATAATATTTTCGAGTTCTTTATTTTTATAATACTTAGATGGTTTTCAAAATGAGTCTTAATTTTTTTTTGCAATTATGTCAGTATCATGAGGTCATACAAGGATTTGAAACGATTTACTGAAAAAAATGTTACTGTGACCTTTATAAGACCTCATGAATATAAAATACTCATTTGCCTAATGGCATTTTTTATCTTTATGGGTTCAGATGTCTTGTTCTGAATTCAAACTTATAATATGGTTTATTTCCACATAATGGAGGTATTTTGATGTGCTTGTCTTTTGTTCAGATTTTTTTTATAGTATTCAAAATTAAAAATGTATTAACATTGTTATCTTTTGTTTTTGTCATATTTTGTCTTTTGAAGTAGTAGTGGAATTTATTTTCATATTCTTTGCATTTCTGTGAAATTAGATGCAGATTAAATATTTATCCATTTCATTTTTTTCCTTTTTTTAACCAAACCGACAATTCCTAGCCGGGGTTTCCACTAACAAATAAAAAACCTTATAAATAGTGCAGCAAACAGCTATTCCCCTGAAACTGGATCGAGAAGATTTCCTTTTATTATATTGTATGGTTTAATTTGAGAAAACTAAGTATCTGTGCTAAGTAGGCTCTACTATATTACTATTACTAGTCGACCAACATATGACATATAGTTTCGTCTGTGTAAAGTCCATGGTAACTCCATACAATTTACTGAAATCATGTGCAAAAAAAATTTGGATTATAAAATGTATACTTATTATATCTGTTAGAGATATGCTGGGCAATATAATTTTATATTTTCTAGGTGAGAAATGACGTTATTTAAATAAACAGCATGTTTTTGCGCCTTTGAAAGACATAGTAGGCAATATATTTACGTTGTGAAAAATTATTAATTGTACATAGTTTATTAGAAATACTACGTACTTTTAAATGTTTATAAGTATTTTATTGTGTACAAAACCTAGCTGTGCGAGTTCTATTCGAACTCTATATTTTTTTTAGGATTGCGTAGCCAAATAGCAAAACGTCCTAATGACGCTTGTTGTCATAGTATCATCTTTTTCATTTCTCAAGATATACTGTCATGTTGCCGGTTTACGTAGTTGAATTATGTGAATATAAAGAAAATGTACTTTTAATTTCTTTAGTATCTTTCATCGAACTTAAACAAATATCTGCCTCACCGAACCCATAAAATGAAGCGTCTTAAAAGCGGTCATCTAGAATACGTTCAAAAATGTTTTGTACTCATTTCTGATGCGGAATCACATTCACATAGGAATCAACTATCAACTATTAAAGAAAGTAGAAATAATACTACAACACGTAGTTTCATTTAATAGTTAATAATGCATTTTTACAAAATTAACGCCAAATATATTCAATATTTGGAGATAGGAATCCTTAAAATGTCTCATATTATACATCTCATAACTTCCTAACTTTGGAACCATATATTATTATATCTTACGACAACAAGAGGCAGCGTTCAGTGCAGCGCTTTGTTAGCTCTGAACTCCTCGAGTAGCATATTTCAATTACCTGTGTACCTCAGCATGTTTTACGTAAGATAGTAGAAATCGTCCAGTACTATGTTTTGCTATCTCCATCTTCACGCCTTTCCAATTTCTGTTGTTATAACCACTTCAATGAAAAATCGACCTTTTATATATGACAAATAACTCCGGCCGAGGCAGTCAGTTATAATAATTTTGATTAGCCGTAACCCCTCATATATATAGTTAACAATCCAAGAAAGGCTACCCCGATGAAAAACGATCTTTTAATACAACTTATGTCCTGCGGCTGAGGTAGTTAGCTGTAATAATTCTAAATAGCCGTAACTTCTCAGTCAACTAGTCAGTTTCTACATGTATAGTTAACAATCCGGAAAGCCCGCCCCAAAGGAAAATGAGCTATTGAATACGACAGATGACCCCCCCCCTCCCAGTCGAGGTAGTCAGCTGTAATAATTGTAATCATCCATAAATTTTCAGTCAAACAGTCCGTTCCTATATGTATAGTTAACAGTTCAAAAAGCCCACACCGATGAAAAATGAGCTTTTAAATCTATTTGATGACCCCTGGCCAAGGCAGTCAGTTGTGATAGTTCCAATCAGCTGTACCCCTGACTCAGACACTATTCCCATCGTTCCACCCGTGTTGTCTCAGAACCCCTCCTGGGACCCATGACATCCCACCTCACACAAAAGAAGGGATCTCCGAAAGTCCTCTAAAAGTTCGTTCCGTTTCTACAATCATAGCGCTTCCACCCAACAGGGTTAGAGTCTGTCTCTTGCCAATGAATCATTCAGAATCTCTATTTTGCTGGAAATCTTTTCACGAATGGTCTAAATGACTCAAAAATTAGCCCATTCTCAACCATGTCTCGGTGACTAAAGTTTTAAGGTTCCGTGTGATTCTGCTTTACCATTATTAAGACGCTTGCTCTCTAATAAAGTTATACGCGCATCATTGTACTCACTGCAGTGGAACAAAACGTGGTTTATGTCCTGAGTCTCGAAACCGCAAGTACATGCCGGACATCTCTCAAAGCGGATATATGCAAATTGGCACGGAAAGCATCAAGTCCCGTTAAAAATTGCGAGGTATAGTAATGAGTGACGAGCTAATTCTCACGCAATTGCTTGGACACGTCGGGGAAATAAAACCTTGTCGTTTTACCCTTTGAATTGTTGGAGGACTACCTAGACTGCCAATGAGCAACAATGATTTCAAAAATACACCTCTTTCTATCAATAAAGATTGATCAGCCAAAAACTCAAAATGCAATGGACCTGCATCAAAACTCTTACCTCGTGCCAAGATAAAATTAGTCACGCGCTCCGCGATCGCAAAGTCAGCAGGCAAAAGACCCGCCAAAATTGGGAGCGTATACATTCAGCAGGTTCTGTTGAACCTCGATACACCACTGAATCCAAATCGACAGCGTTAAGTATATGTTCCGAGTCAGACAACCAGTTTCTATAAGTATAGTTAACGATTCAACGGAGCCCACCCGATGAACGAGCTTTCAAAACGAGCTTTCAAAAAGGCTAGATCAGGCGTGTCCAACATGATTGTGTGTGTTGATGGCCGGGTTTATTATTTTTGAAACCGTAGCGTAGTGAACTTTAAATACAAAGAAAAGAGTAATTTTATTTTTTCAACATGAATAATTGATTAAAAAAAAAGAAAACCTCAGACTTACTAATTATCGCACTAATGAGAAGACTTATCTTTTCTTTTTGTTTGTGCACTGCATCTATGTCAGTTGATATTTTAGAAGTGGCTATGCGCAGAATTTCTCTAAGACCGGTGTGTGATAAAAATGATTTTGTTTTTGACTTGTTATGTTTCATTTTGAAAAAAGCTGTTCGCAAATGTATGTATTATCAAATGACGAAAATTTGTTAAACAACTAATTTGGTAAGGTTTATGTATTGGTTGCAGTTAATAAACTTTTTGTAAAATTCAGTCAGTCCGTTCGGAGGGCGATCATCATATGTTGTTTTCAGGAGAGAATTGCTTTGTACATCACTGTAGGTTTAACTCGGCGCTTTTAATTTCAACATTAAATGGATTTTGAAATGCTTTCATGTCGAGTATTTGTAATTTGAAGTCTATGAATCTCTCCTCAAACTTCTCCTTCAAACTTTTTCAACCTTAGTAACAATAACGTGTACTTGCCTAAGTCCATTATCTTTTGATTTCTTGGAGATAAGGTCTCCCAATGAACCAAATGATTTTTTTCCAGTTGTTTTTCCAACAATGTAAGCATTTTAACAAATGCTTGAACACGTTCATATAACTGCGTGCAAAGATCGTCTTTTCCTTGCAATTTTACGTTAATATCAGAGAGATATTTAGTTATGTCAACTAGGAAAGCCAGATCAACCAACCATCGCTCATCAGTTAGAAAACTAATACCTTGGCCTTTGTTTTCAAGAACAATCTTTACTATTTTGAGCATAGAATAGAATCGCTTCAGTATGGCTCCTCTGCTAAGCCAGCGAACGTGACTGAGGTATACAATGTTTTTATGATCTGCACCTACATTAGACAGAAAAGCCTGAAACTGTTTGTGATTCAGTCCTTTTGCATGTATAAAATTAACTGTCTGCACTACTTTATCCATCACGTGTTTCAGCTCAAGTACTTTTGCACATAGCTGTTCTTGATGGGTAATAAAATTATGCTGTATGAATGTATGTATGATGCTATCGGGCATTAATACCACAAAACTATTGCTGGTGTACCATTTCTAGTTTAGCCGCAAATATTTTGGATTTGAAGCTCATATTTCTCAATGTAACTCTTATTCGTAGATATTTTATCCTGTGATTGTACCAAATCAAGAAATTCCTCGGTCACTGTATAATCTTCTGTTACTCTTCTTACAAAAACTGCCAACTGCGCTGTATCTGACATATCAGTACTTACGTCGAGAGTTATAACTGTAGAACGCGCAGTTTTTAAATTGTGTTTTTAAAGACGATTTGATATCTTGCAATTCCGCTTGCTATAGTTTGATGTGACAAGCTTGTATTTTCAACTAATGCTTTATGCTCCGGACACGCTAGCGATGTGAATATTTTCAAGGATTCCTTGAAAAATTCTCCTTCAGATACGGGTATGTCTCGCTTAGCAATGGCTTCTGCTACCATAAAGCTAATTTTTGTAACTATCTCGAAATTTTCTTTTGGTATTTTAAACATTGCCTGTTGACCGACCATATTTTTTTTCAACGAATTTATACGATCTATACAATTTTGACCTTTGTACTCATCGTATTTAGATGCGTGTTTTGTAGAAAAATGCAGTTTAATATTATACTCCTTGCAAACTGCATATTTTGTCATGACATATGAGGTATAGTTTGTTTCATTGTGTTTTGTGACAAAAATGATTTCAGTCCAACTTTTTTGAAGTAAAACTTCTTTACGCACGTTTGATTTGGGGAGTAAGCTGGTGAATGCGTGACGAGAGCGTTACGAAAAGTGTAATCGGACGAGGCGGACGGAAGTTGAGAGGGAGATATAAGTTAGTGAAGACAGAAAGAGAGAGAGTTACGTTTCGTATATTACTGTAGGGACAAGAGAGAGAGATGTGAGCACACATTTTCTTTCTCTCTTTCTCTCATAGCCAGTTATGTTTCGTATAAGACAGAGTGCAAGCCTATTGTCTGTATCACACTGTAGGAGCAAGAGAGAGCAGTGCGCGCGCACATTTTCTTTCTCTCTTCCTCACATAGCCAGTGCATGAAATATATATATATATATATATATATATATGCGATAAAATTTTAAATTCATTTTAAAGTTCATATTTTGTGAATTTGAAGTTTTACTTTAGTCGTGTGGTCTAAATTTTTTAGTTTTTTAAATATTCGAAATCCTGCGTATATTTTTGGTTGACATCCTTTTCTACAACAACCATAAAATAAAATAAAATTATGTACCCACGTACCTTTTGAAAAGTATGTAAACAAACTTTTAATTCAAAATTTTTAACACGTAGAATTCGAAGTACATGAATATGATAACAAAATATGATACAGAACCACACCATACATGATCATAATTATGAAGTAAATGTAGAACTTCAAAATTAAACTATATACTTAGGTAAATACAACAAAATTTACAACTTTTAGAGGCGAGCATTTTGTTCTAATCTCCTAATCTCAAACAATGTGCAACAAAAGACCATTTTAAAAATATATGTTACCTACCTTATTTCACCACTTTTTATTTCAATAAACTTCACTTAATGTTGGTTTACAAAGTAGGTCAGAGTAACACGATCGCAACCGAACACGAGTAAAACCAAAATTTTTGTGTGCGTCGTTAACAAGCTTCTCTGGCCAACAGATTGTGGTGAGACGATCTCACTGTGTTGGTATCAAAAAGGTAGGTGAAGCACATCTTGGTAAGGGAGAATTTCATAAGTAAATTTTACATACCTGTTACGTACTCCGGGTTCGATATTGAAGAAAATGCCGATATCATCAAAGATGACAAACTTTATTTAACGGCGACACAATAAAGCCAAAACGGTAACGGCGACGCACTCGTTGTCTACGTGTGAGTACATGCACAAGCTAATACCGGCTCTATAGCGGAGACTATAAGGTTGATTACTCCTTATAACTACAATACTAGTATATTCGCGGGAGCAAGACAATTAGACTGACATGTTTTGTAGGGTTTCGTATCGTGACCCTGGGTTCCGTAAGATTAGGTATGTTACCACCAATATGCACACATTATTTATTTTGACTATCAGTTATTGGTTCATTTATCGACTAGTATAGTGCAACTGACATAAACTGATATGGATATTTGCACCACATCGTATTGATGTTTTTACTAGCTCGCGGGCCGAATCCAGGGCCTTTGCGGGCCGCATCGTGGCCCGGGGCTATATTATGAACGGGCTTGGGCTAGATAGCTTCTTGCCAAGGCAGTCACTGTAATAACACTCGTCATCAGTAACATCTCAGTCAGAGAGTCAGTTTCTAAATATATGGTTAGTAATTCAATAAAGCCCACCCCGATAAAAAAACTGTTTTTAATACGACAGATGATCCACGGCCGAGGCCATAGTAATTCTAATCAGCTCTAACCTCTCAGCCGTTTGACCGAGAGGTCAGAGAGTCAGTTTCTATAAGTATAGTTAACAATTCCATAAATATAGTTACATTTTAAAGAATGATATCCTAATTTTTAATAATTATATATTTTAATAAATCATAGAAGTAAATAAGTAATTAAAAAAATTATTTTTTTGATGATTAATTCTCGCAAAGGTTGCATAATAATATACCAGAAATATAAAAAAAACACTTATAAATTTCCTCAGTGAAAAACCATTTCAATTATTTTTAAATTAAAGGGACATATGAAATTAAGTTATTTGTACGACGTTTGTAAAACAAATATACCAGGCAATATATTTGTAAAGTGAAATATAATTTCAATATTTATAAACAGTTTAATAGAAATATGATTTCCGCTTAAATATTTGAATGAGTATGGAATTCTACTAACACTAACAACCCTGGTACGTAGGTCTATCCGTACTTGACATATTTACTAAAAATGTTTTCTGTCCTTCTTCATAAAATTTTTGTAACCAAAAATACATTTTATATTATTTAGTTTATAACAATTGAAAATAATGGAAAAGAAAATTAACAAATTTCCCAATTCAAATTTTTAAAATCAATTCAGGATCATTTTGGCAATCAGTGCCTATTGAAAACTACTATTAATACATAGCAATGTAAATTTCGTTGACAAGAATGTAAATTAATTAAAATACACGAAGAAATATCAGCAACCAAGGGCTTATCATATATTCTGCAAGCACAGAGTTAAATTAAATTTCCTGATATCCCGTGCTATGATATTGCTTAATTCGACATTGTGTTACCTTGTGATTTTCAAATTTAACTTTTCAAATCTATGACTTAATTAATATTTGTAGTAAAGTGGGTCAACGTAATCATGTCGAAACGGTTTTTGAGAAAATGTTTTGCGATAATAAATTATACGTAAGTTCTCGGTCACTTGAAAAAAATTTCAAGTCTCTGAGTCAAACGTTTTCTGAGAAAACACATATGCGGACGCGCAAGCGTGTAATCTTATAAGGGTTATTTTTTCCTTCTACAGTACATGGCGAGCAAAATTATTAAAAACCCATTCGGCTATTAAATTATGTAATCGACTATTACATTCTTACCATATATGACAATTACCCGAAAAAAATAAAGTTTCCCTAAACGATATAAAAAATAAGTGAAGTGAAAATAAACAACATATTTTGTATAACTTACTAAACAGTACTATGATAATTTCACTTTACGGCGCAGAATATTGACCAAAAATTATTTATGTATACTGAGACACATATTTTTATTTAATTAAAAGTAATAAAAACTTATAAATATCGCATTTCCTTTTGAAAAAAGTGGTTATTTGCTGTTGTTTCTGTTAGTTTTCAGGAAATTCCTTTATATTATTTTATGTAACTTAAAGAAAAGAGTAAATTCAGTACTCAAATATTCGACATTCACAATCTAGATATTCCGTTTTCTTTTACAATTTTTTAAATAATTCACATTGCTTCAGGTACAAAAGTTAATTATAGCCGATTACCTATACTTTAAAATAAAATCAACTTAAAGTGAAAAAACGAATATGATTTTAAACAATATCCCCTGGAGTATTGGCAACTCAAAGAAAAAATTTCAGTATGTTAATTTAGAAAACATATCTTTCATATTTACATACTTTATTGTTATTCCTATTTATTTTGAAACACTTATATCTGAATATGGCGATGAAGATTTTCATTCGTTGTTCTCTATTTTACCATTAGGAATATTACTCCACAAAAATGTGTCCAATTTCAAAAAATTCACTCAATTAAAATGAAAAAATCCTTCCTTGCTTGTATAGCAAATATATATAATATGACTGAACTATAGAACAACGGAACAGTAATTGTTGAATATTTATTTTGTGAAAAACGTTCGATACCAATGCTAGCTATAAATACTTACTTCATGTAATACCAAATGGCAATTTGCATGTGATGTTAAATTAAACAATAATAAAGGCGCTTAATGAGTCTCATTAAAGATAGATTGGAACAAATGTTAATTGTATGAAGTATGTCGAAAATATTCTTTGCGAAACTATGTAGACAGAACAAGATTTTAGTTTTATGAGTAGCCACTAAAAATGAGTCGATCTTTATTATCAAGGTGATTAAATATTTGTATTAAAAGTATATGAGTCTCAGTTTTATTAGAGATAAGAAGTTATTTTCGTATGTAGTTCTTTGCCATCTATCAATAAAGCAGAAAAAGGGACAAAAAACACAAGATGAAATGCTGTCCTTGTACTATTATTATCCACTTCGCACCATCCCCTATTTTCTTTTTCTACTCCAGTAAAAATATCTAATTGTTTAACGAAGCTACAATGGATGAAAATCGTATATTGAATTTCTTATTGGGAGGAAGATTATTTGTCATGATCCTATGTGTTCATTACGTACGAGTAGCCGAATTGATATCATGTACATTCTTATCACTTTTTAATTGTATTAACTTACATTTTTTTATTGAAATTTTCTTGATTTCGCATTTGATCATCATTCAATTTTTACACTTTTCTTTTTTATTTGATTTAGAAATTACTAAACCTTTCCTAATACTACTTTCACTACGTTACTATGTAAAGTCTTATAATATAAATCGTTTCTCCTTGTTGCTTAATTCTATCGCGTAAAATTAATCTACTAACACGAGGTTATGGAATAATTTCCAAATCATCTAATTTATTGACACATATTTTATAAGACGAATAGACTCCCAAATAAATTTAATAATGTCTGATTCATTTATTGAATATATTTGGCGTTAATTTTGTAGAAATTCATTATTCACAATTAAACGAAACTACATGACGTAGTACTATTTCTAATTTCTTTATGTTCTTTACCACGTCCTAGGTTTCGTTGTATTACAACATCTTCAGATGGGCTATTAGCAATCTTTGCTATATTTATTATCTATATTAATATACTTATATATTTGTATAACCGTCTAAGTCTAATAGCTATATTTATATATTTGTATAACAGTCTAAGTTGAACGAAAATAGATAAAACTTTCCGTTCAATATCGACTGCTATACAAATGAACTGTCTGAATGGTGGACATGAATAAGTTTATTTTTTCACGTAATAGAATAAAACGGCAAACTGGCAAAAAAAGGAAGCGCACCGCATTGTTTGCAGAGAAATTGCATTGGCTTCAGAAGCTAATATGCAATTTAGTCGCTGAAGGGTCGTAAAAGAAATAAAGAACAGGGCAGCAGCGGCAGAGATTATATTGCTTTGAGAATAGTAAATGAAGATATTCAATAGAAAGTTTTACTTTAAAAGAATTTCAATAAAATGCCTTGCCCATCTTAAATATTTATATATGTACAATGACCCATTATTAAACGTACTTAAATATATATATATATATATATATATATATATATATATATATATATATATATATATATATATATATATATATATATATATGTATGTATATATTTATAGATTAAATTAAAGTCCATTTTCGTATATCATATTGCTGTTGAATGTTAAATGAAGCCTTAGGAAAAGGGATAAAACGGAAAATATTAATAAAACGAAGTGTTTTTTATTGTGGAACCGAATGTCTTAAAGTCTTTTTATGTTATTTAGGGAAACAAAGTAATTATAATTTAAACCTTTTGGCAACGTATTCTCCAATTTTATTGTTATATTATTATTATTATCTGCAATAATCAGTTATATTCTTATTAATTTTATAAGGTATCGTATATTTTAGAAGGAGAGCATTATATTACTTAAATTTTATAAAATTAAGCTATATACTGCAATTCGTTAGAAGTACAAATTTCCTAAACATTTTTTAAGACAGGAAAACAGCAGTTTATAATTATAGAACGTTACTTCTCAAGCAACAAAAATACGAGTTGTTTATTGACCGATATCAAAAAAGTACGTTTGTACAAGTAACTAAGGGTTCCTTAGTTACTTGTATATATGTGTGTGTGTGTGTATATATATATATATAAATATATATATATATATATATATATATATATAAATATATATATATATATATATATATATATATATATATATATATATGTATATATGGGTCATTGTATATATATAAGTGTTTGTAAATTTCTAAGAGAAAAAAAATTAAAAAATTTCTGATAACTTCTTACTACGAATTCCACGTCAATCCACGAAGTGGCACAATAGAAAAAAATGCATAACAACTCATATCAAATTCCACCCAACGAAGCCGCACAGCTAATAGCATATGGAGCTAAGCGCGTCCAGTAAAAGATAATTGCTTATTGTCGTTATTATTATAGTGATATTGTTTTCAACTGTCTGTGCTGTGAAAATAGCTATTATAGTTTTACTAGATGTACGCTAAGACTGTATACGCTTAGATGTATCATCTTCTGTATACACTTAGGTATTTATAAACTTTTCTTAAGTCTGTACCAAAGCACTTGTAATACTTGATTTACTCATACTAAAGAGGTATGTTTTTAATTTCAACTTTTTCTTTTCTTGATTCACTCATACTAAAGAGGTATGTTTTTAATTTCAACTCTTCTTACTGAAGTAATTTTTGGTCACAATTTAGCATTCTGGTATGTACTATTATGAATGCTCATAAAAAATAAGTATTTTTTTCCGGAAGCTAATGTCCAAATGTCTATATAAAAATATTATCACAAGAGACAATAGGAGCTGAAAAGATTATTAGTTTTCACCAAAGTTGAGCAGTTATTTTTATCATATTTTGCATTTCATCTTTTAATCCGATTAGGCTAATGTCACAGTTTTCATTTGGCCATCTTTATAGATAGAAATAAAGCGGAAATAGACGGCTAGACCACCGTTCATGATAGCCATTGTAAGTTTGATTTAATTATATTAATAATCCGCTTAGAGCGACTAATTATTCGAAAGAAATACAATTACTTAAGCAATTATGCACACGCATATTGTAGAATTATATTTGCTGGCGATACAAAGAAAATGTGATAAATTAAATTTTTTATTAAGATGAATTAGTCCCCAAAGCGGTTGACTATGGAAAGCATGCAATATTAAATATTTGATCGAGTTCCAACGAAAAGGTGGACAATAATTTTCATGATCATTGTTACAATTCTACAAATTACAATTCATAACTAATCCACTACTTGCTTGTTATAGTTCTTGACTGGTGATAAAAGTTTTAGGGAAAATTTCTGAATCATGCCTTGTGTAAAGATTTTTGGGCAGATAAAATTTGTTGTTCCATTAAATAATAAGATATAAATATTCCTAATTTTAGAACAATATTTTATCACTATTTCGTACTTCAAATCCATCGTAATAAAAAAATATGTATCAGCGGACGACAGTGGAAGCTTAAATCTTTGGCTGGTCGCGGTTTATTTTTTATTGCACTACATAAAAAACCCATTTGTATTCTAGATTTTTAGTTATATCTATAAGACATATTATTAGTAATATAATATTCATTTTATTTTATTTATATGAAGTAATTTATTAGAGAATTATTTCGTAATAATCTATTGAAAATCTATTTTTAATTTTATAACACTATTCGGCTAACACCGACAAGGCGCGAAGATGACCGAATAAGTCCGATAGAGCTGACAAGATGCGAAGCTGTCCTAATGGCACACCTCGTGCCTTCGGAAGGTTAACTCAATCCGAACGAGTCATTAGATGTTTCACATAGTATGCCATGCAAATGTGAAACATTTAAATTTTTTTAAATTGAAATATTGAAATATTTTTATTTTAACGAATTTAACACGAAAAAACAAACATTCACATAGTTTATAATAATATATTAATTGTATTATTTTATTTTAATGAAATAATTTTTCACAAAATATTTCTTAATAATCCATTCAAAATGTGTTTTTAATTTTGTAATATAATTAGTCGACAAAACGGGAAGTCGGATTAAGCAGAAAAGAGCCGAAAAGATGCAAAAGGTGGCAGAATTTCTGAAAAAGTAAACAATGCGCGAAGCTGGCCGAATTGAACGTCGCGACGTGCCATCAGAGCGTTTTAACTCCCATCCAAATTCCATTAGACTAATTTCACTTTGAAAAGAGTAGAAAATTTATATTCATACTTCTTTATATATATAGCTGTAATGCATAAATGGTCCGTTTTGCTTAAATCGTGTTATATTATATGAAATTTATGTTTTATTTTAAATAACCAGACTACACTAAATGTTTAAAAGTTCTTCGAAACTTTTATAACAGGGATGATATTTTTCTTCTATGTGAAAATTTGTTGTGTGCTCTCTTTATTAAAGTCTGGGTCTGTTAAACAACAGCGCGCGGAAAAATTATGGCGCAAACATTGTTTAAACACCATAAGAGTACCCTTTATGGTGTATAAACAAATATAAAAAAACAGTAAGTTTTATGCATGAGAAATTATGGCGCAAACATTGTTAAAACACCATAAAGGGTTACCCTTTATGGTGTTTAAAAAAATATAAAAAAACAGTAAAGTTTACACATGAGAATTTTGTAATAAAAAAAAAGTTTTATAAATATGTTTTATTATCAGATCAAACACTGGAAAAGTAACTAAAGCGAGAGTATCAAATGGAAGATTTTTTGACTTAATTAATTAGTCCACAAAGTAGTAGCTTTATATCCTTGCAACGCAAGTTAATATTAGTCGTGGAATTTTCAGCACAATGTAATTTCTAACGGGCTATAAAATTTCGTATTAGTCAATACTAAAATCGAATACTGTCAAATAATTGGGTAAGATGAATCAAGTGATATCATTACATTTGACAAGTTAAAACGTATTCCTTCAATATCCCAATATCATAAATGTGAAAGTTTGTTTGAATGATGGATGTATGTTTTGTTACTCTACAACTTTGTCATTTTTTAATGAATCTCCATGAAATTTAACATCCAAATAGATTATAGCCTGGGTTACCATATAAGTTTTTTTCGCGAAATAGTTCCATCTTTTATGAAATTCGTGAGGAAAATTCTATAAGTTAACACACGTAAGCCTCGATTTTGAGAAAATTATTCATCATTCTCAATTATATTCTGATAGTCTCATTGCTCTATACATTCCAAAAAATAATAATCTTTCCATGTTTATTTTTAGACTTCGCTGTTTACGCTATTACATAGACTGACTGTAGGTCAAATAAAGTTAACAAAAGAAATTTTCCGTCAATATATAGCCTATAGAATCGTTTTAAAATGTTGTATCCATTATACTTCCGTTATGCGTTTGATTTATTTGTCCTCTTCTTTCTCAAGTGTAAATTTTTGTATATATTTTCCACTTTATCGTATCTCAAAAAATATAGAATCCTTCTAAGAAAGTTAAATCCGGCTGTTATAACCGTTTTTTTGCGAAAATCAGCTGACGCGAATACTTTTAATTTAGTATAGTGATGAAATAAATGCTGTTGAAACACATGCGGGTGTTTCAAGGCAATATTGAATATTTACTTAAAAGATTAGAAGGGGCAAAAAGCGATGGTTTATTTATTAAGATTTTAAGATATTTATATCCGTCAAAGATATATTAAATGGGGAAAAGTAATAATAATATTTGTAAATTGTTTCATCTTAAATTTATATACCCTTAAATCTGTATGTCTCAGTGCGTGTGGGATCCGCTTAGTGCGAGGTTTACTCCCACTAAAGAGGTTTTATTTTACGTATTATTTGTTTACGTACTCCCGTATTTTTAATCACAATAACTTTTGTTGTTTTCAGTTAGCTTTGGTATATAAGTCATATTTCACTACTCCATTAAATAATTCTTTTTTTTTAAACGTTTTAAATGGTTACATTGGTTTTATAATATTTCCATATTTTAACGATGTAAATACAAGTTATCACCGCAGTTACGTCGAGTATAACTTCGGATTTAATCTTTTAATCCGATTAAAGTAATGTCTTTTCAGTTTTAATTCACGCACGGTGACCCGCATAAACGTAAATTTTCGTTAGGAAATCAGTCGGTTGAATTTCATTAAATTCCACTTATAAACATTTTATTAATATAAATAGTATTAATTAATCAATAATTGTTTTAGACCTAATATTAAAATGTGGCAAATTAACATGTGGCTTCAACAGAGAACTCGACAAATATTCACGTCTCATTTTAACGATACGAAATATGTAAAAAAAAAATTTTGTGAATCATCTGAATGTGTTTTTTGCCCATGATTCAAATCAATAGGGGTTTAGTTGCTATTAATTCAGCCGGCAAGAAGTTTTTCTTTTTATTGCGATTTATTAGCAGGTGCTCGGAAAATATTAATTTGATAAAACATATTTTTGAAATTAAAGTAAAACATTATAATTTTTCCTGCAATAAAGTTCTTTTGTATTTTCTGCATAGCGCCAGCCGTCCTCGAGATAAAAACCATTTATCGAGATGGCGGCTACTCTCACCGCTCCGCACCGCACCAACTTGGTTTTATATATGTAATGGACTCTTTCATAAACCCGAATCAAAAATCGCTGTAGGGTTTTAATAAATGTGGAAATCCTTTTTCTGCCCAGACAAGCAATACCATTAACACCAGTTGCTTACGGCAGCCGCTACAAGCTGTCTTGTGATAACAGAGAATTTGTTGGAGTAAACCTATTTCATAGGAGCCAATACAATTTTAGGCTCATTCTACAATTACAAAAACACCAATAGTAACATCTTGTAACATCAAAGGAATTATAATTTATACACAAGTTTGCAAATAATTGTCCCTTACAAAATAGCTTAGATACAAGATAGGTTTCAAAATAAAAGCAACACATATTCTGAGTATAAAAGAGACAAGTATCTTTGCGAACGTACGTGTTTCAGCGTAGGTGATACATAAATACCATATTAAGGCACTTTATTTTTGCAGTGAGCCTATTTAAGTACATTATTCAAATTATTAATCGGAAATATAAAACGCATCATTTCTCGTTGCAGAAAAATAGATACAACGTTTTCAATAACCATGAAAGGAAAATTGCATTCGTTAACTTAAATAGATTAAAATAGAAAATTGTGAAGAAAATGAAGTCATCCAACCGCATTGCTCGACAGTAAATTGCACTGGCTAACGTCGTGAACTCGATGTGCATTTTGCTCGTTTGTTTTATAATGAACGAGGATTGCAGTGAAGCGAAATGTGTTTATTTTGTAAACAAACACTGAAAGATTTTGGAGAATATATGATTTTTGAATGGCTTTTCATGGAATGAATTCGTTTTTCGATAGTCTGTGTTGTATGAGAACAATATCCATTAGTTATTTATTACCATTTCTATTAAGAAAGTGGTTTTTACTATAGGTTTCACTATTTGATGTTTCTTGGAAGGAAATAAAGATATTTCAAATAAAATGCGATCAAGAAATAAAGACTTTCTTTCTTAGGATGCTGGTAATTTCTCAATACGGCAAATGTATTTATATTGCTAACACATGTTTACAATACGGCAAGAGAAGACGAAAATATCGAAAATCCCAATAAGCAATTTTAGTAATGTTAAGTGTTTATTTCTTGCCTCTGATGTTACAAATTTCATAAATGACATATTTATTAAAAAAAAGGTTTTGATATCGCATTTAGCTTTCGTACGATTTTTTTATGGTTGCAGTTATTACAATACTTTTTTTTATGACACGACGTATAATGACGTATAAATTCTATCCGATTTGTTTAGTTAAAATTTATTTACGGTGAAACTTTTTAGTAAACTTGTTGTGTAGGAATTAACACTGTAACTACGTTTCGCTAAACATTATCAATTTAACTACTCCCTTGCTCCTTATAAAACAAACTGTTTTACTTCGCTTTGCTTTTCGATGTAAGTCAATGTAATTTTCATTCCTTCAATATTACATGTTGACTTCATTTTTCTTTTACTATTTGTTATATGTAAATAACGTTACGTTAATCCTGTCGTAATGAGTGATACTGGAAGTCTTCGTTAATGTTGTATTAAGAAATTTTCTGTGACGTGAATTGCATTAAATAATATTTGAAAGACAATTTTAAATTTATATATATATTACATTGTTCCAAACCGATGTAAAGTTAACTGTTGATATTTGATAAAAGAAACCTTTATGATCAAAATCAGTTTACACATGCACTTTTGCAAGTGGGATCCGATCTCTAATTACGTTGATTTTTTACTCATAATGGAATCCCGCGTTCGAGCTACAGATCGTCGCTAAAACATAGCAGTGTCAGTAAACTTGTTCCTTTATTTTTAGTTTTTTTTTACGAAAGGTTTTTTTAATTTAAATTTTTTTTCATTTCAAATTTATTGCTTAAATTGCTTTTTCAAATATAGAATTTAACTTATATTGAAAATGCTGGCATTTCACGATTTGTGTCTTATTTATTTAGTTTCCTCCATAAATACGAGTCGGGATATAGTACAGTCTATTTTAATATTTTGGCAGCAAGCACTTATATTTATATTATATATTTTAAGAATCTCCTGCTTTTATCCTTTAATACGATACCCAACACAACGTGATAGGTTAAAATATGATATTTGTATTTTAAAACATTGAATTTTATGATTTGCACTCATATTGCCTTTTATGAATTGTCGTTTCACCTCTGTGAATATATATGAATTTAGTGAATTGTTAAACATTTTTTTTCTTATCCTCAACGTAACACATTTCTTTTTACCCAACCGTGTCACATTATTCATATTAATTTAAAAGTACTTAAAAATAAATATTTACAAAATTATGTAACTCAATATCAGAACATTTATATAAAAATACATACGTAAGATAAACCGATTTTATATAGCCAAGTCGATTCATAATTAATGGAAGTAAGATTATTTAAAAGTGTTTTAGTTTAGATGTCAAATTTCATTCCATAGATAGTAACGGTTTGAATATTATTGCTCTTGAACAGTTCTAAATATTCATATCCAGTCACCTCTATCATATTCAAGACATAACTGACAACTTCTATATTTTCATAAAATTAAAGGAATCTTACATTCTCTATTTCCATCCTGTTACATAAATTTATAATCTTTTAATTTATTGTTCAAAGTCAATTAGATCCTTTTTTTCATCACTTTTAATTTAATTTCAGATATTTATACATTTGGTATTGAATAACGTTCAGTTTGTGATACTTATGTCCTCCAACTCTTGATATTAATATCACCCACGAGCTCATATGAAGTATTTTCTTATTACGTTACCTTTTCTATACCTATATTAATTTCAATTAAAATTTGAAATAAAACTTTTTCCCACAACTGTTTGTTTTACTTTATACACAACAATAAAGTCCAAATATGAAACAATGCACTATCTCAGCACCTTAAAAGCGTTCTAATCCAATTTATATTTAGAAAACCAAAAATATAACTGACCTGTTTGATACATTTATCGCACAAATAAAATGGATAATATTCGACATCTGTAAGGCAATATTTATCCATGGCTTGTCAAAATTTGTGGATGTAGTAGCACTGTATTTGTATAATTTCATTAATAAAAATAATCTGAATATCCAGATATTGCCAAAGCATTTAATAACGATGTTAATTAAAATATTCATGCCGTTGCCCGAAAATTAATTCGCTATATTACTCCTAATAATAACAAATATAATATCTTTGTAAATAAAACTGCAAACACTTACTACTCAGAAGATTCTCGTGCCTACCTTCATGAACTCAACAATATTACCATGTTATTACGCTGTAAAGAACTAAATTTTGCCCCACATATTTAGTTAGTTTTAGTATCATATTAGGCAAAGTTTTTTTTTATATTTAAGAAAGAAACGTTTCGTCGAAACGAAATTACGTTTTTACGATATATGTAGTTTAAAAAGTTGAATGGTCCTGCAGTGTAAAAAGTAGCTACAAAATAAACAATGTAATTAGAAAAATAGAAATAAGACAAAAAATTTCATATGATTACATCAGTTCAATAAGAATTTAATTACATAAAGTTAACTAATAGTCTTTTATTATCTACTAAAAGATTTTCTACAACTTTGCCACAAGCATCATCGAGACAGTCAGTTTGCAGATAGTGCCTGAGAAGTTAATAGAAAATGTAGACGTCATTTTTAATTTGTTGAATTTTAAGTTTCGGTAATTACTTGTTGTACAAAAATGTATAAATTGTATCAACTAAACACTGGCATAATGAAATTATTAAACACAGATACGTACATGCATACATAATTGTTTTAAGGAAGGAAAGAATGTCACATAGGAAAGAGAAAAATCAAGATTTTGTAAATTTATTTGTTAGGTAAAACATTTTAAAATGACGTTTGAATCCATTTTTGAGGAGACAATTCGTATGCTCGAGATCAATATTTTTCAGTAATTAAAAGCGTAAACTCTAAAGAATTGCTACAGAATTTGTTTAAAAATGAGTAAAAAGAGAAAGCTTATAAAATATGACGGGGGTCTTCGCGTACTAATGGCCATAAATCTGCAGTTTAGATGCAATGTACCATTACGAATATATAATCATCAAAAAGGAGTCAAATAATATGTAATATATCTCCCTATAGTTAAGCTGTATCCTAAATCTAAAAAAATATTTAATCGTTTAATGGATATTACCGTCTTCAAAAAAATAAATGCCTGAACTTTAAAATCCCTAACATTGAGAGAGCCCAGTACCCCTAATGGAAAATTTTCGTAAATATTTCACTAACAAAGTGAAACGTAAAATCTCCTGAAGGGTGGAGCTCTGAATCTAAATTTTCTTAAACAGAGTAATTGGTGTATTAAACTAGATCGAAAATTTTCTTTTTTTACTAAATATAAATAATTTGTAAGTAGTAAATTGCAAGTAAAAAAATGAGTCAAAAAATTTGCTTGCATATATTCACAGGCATTTTTGTTCAATGTTTTCACAATTTTCAAATACATGTATATCTAAAGATGAAAAGTTGTATAGCAGTAGTCTAAATTGATGGCAAATATGTAAATATTTCGATTCAACCTAGACTGCTGTACAAATGAATTGGCTGAACGTTGAAAATTAAGTAGTAACTTTTTTCACGTAATAGAATAAAACGGTAAATTGGCAAAACAAAAAATGGAGCCAGCGCACCGCATTGTTTCCAGAAAAATTGCATTGGCTCGGGAAGCTAATGTGCAATTTGGTCGCAGAAGTATCGTAAAAGAAATAAAAGGGCAGCAGCGGTAGAGGCTATATTAATTTTAAGCTTGCAAATGAAGGCATTCAATAGAAACTTTTGCTTTAAAAGAATTTCAATTAATTCACTTTGCCCATCCAGAATGCTTACATATTCCTCGGCCTATTATTAAATTTACTTAAATATTGTATATAAAGGATAAATTAAAATACATGTACTTATATCATATTGCCCAAGAATGTTAAATGAAACCGTAGCGAAAGGGATAAAAGAGAAAATACTGATAAAACAAAGCGTTTTTTTATTAGGGGTCGCGACAGCTGTGAAGAGATGATCGTCTTACATTTTTGAGTTATTTAGTGATAACTATAATTGAATGAATTGAATTGAAGTGAATACTATAATTTAAACATTTGGTGACGTATTTTTTATTTTACTGTCATTATATTTGCTATTATTTACAAAAATCAGTTATGTTCCTATTAATATTATGTAAAATATTGTATATTTTAAGAGATTATATTTTGTTGAACTAAGCTATGTACCAAATTTAATTAAAAGTACAGTTTTGTTGAAATTCTATAATAAGATGGCATAACTGTAGCTTATAAATATATAATGTTACTTCCCACTTAACAAAAACACGAATCACTTATTATCCAATATTAAAAAAACAGGAACTCTAAGCTGCTTGTACTTATCGTTAACATTATTTTAAACATTCTCGATTTTATGAGTCTTTTAATTTTTTTGTTGCTTTACGAAATCGTCTACAGAAATGTGCAATGAAAGTAAATTCACTAAAAATCGACAAAATACGAAGTTGGTTAACAATATTCTCACCATATTTTATTCTTGGTAGATTTGCATTCTTCTCTCAGAATAAATAAAAATTACGAGTAGTTACAAAAGCGTAGAGTATGATAATATATTATTGGTTGAATATTATTTAACATTAATACGGTAGTAATCAGTTAACTTTTTCTATGTTTATGATTTAAAATTTTGTGTTGGTTTTGGAAGCAACTAAGTGTGCTTCAACAATTTATCTTATTTGATCAGACTCAATCGGGGATTAAGTATACATTGGTTGATTAATTTTATTATTGGTAACTTTTCCAAAGTTCTTCCTTTTCTCTTTTATTGTAAATATGTTCAGCCCATAGAAATATATCAATACCAGTTTTCTACTGATTTAGTATAATTATGGTACGTAATATATATTTTTACAAAAGTGTATATGAAACTAATGTCTAAGAGAAAAATACCATTGAAAAGTAAATGTTTTAGGTTTTGGTCGAAGGTTCCGTTCGATGACAGTTACATTGAATGGTTTCAAAGTTACTGGCTACTTTGCTGCCAAATCTGTATACAAAATAGAACGGTAAGAGTGAGTTCTCTATATGAAAAACATTTTAAAAGGGAGATTGATTTAGTAAATAGAATGCTAGTAAAATCCAGAAAACCTATTTTTTGGATTTTTGTCTGTCTATTTGTTTTTTAATCACGCAAAATACAGTGCACGGAATTTGATATGATAAGTTTATATTCTCAAGCAATATATAAGGTTTTATAGATATAAAAGACATTTTTCATATCGGTAAAATCCTATATATTGATAGAGAGATTTCGGGATATTATAAATATTAGACAATACCCTGGGTTTGTTGATGTTAAAATATGGGTACTGCCAACACATCCTATTAATTTTTAGTAAATTTCATGCTCATAGAGTTCTGAGAGGAAAAAAATCTAAAAAGTTCCTAATAACTTCTTATACCGATTTCCACGCGAACGAAGTCAAATAGCTAGTAGAATATCAAGCCACGCGCGTCAGTAAAAGATAATTGCTTATTGTCGTTATTACTAATTGTTTTCAAGACTCGTTATTAGTAATTGTTTTCAAGACTCGTTATTACTAATTGTTTTCAAGACTTGTTATTACTAATTGTTTTCAAGACTCGTTATTACTAATTGTTTTCATGTGTCGTTATTACTAATTGTTTTCAAGACTCGTTATTACTAATTGTTTTCAAGGCTCGTTATTAGTAATTGTTTTCAAGACTCGTTATTACTAATTGTTTTCAAGACTTGTTATTACTAATTGTTTTCAAGACTCGTTATTACTAATTGTTTTCAAGACTGGTTATTACTAATTGTTTTCAAGACTCGTTATTACTAATTGTTTAATACTAGTTATTACTAATTATTTTCAAGACTCGTTATTAGTAATTGTTTTCATGAGTCGTTATTACTAATTGTTTTCAAGACTCGTTATTACTAATTGTTTTCAAGACTCGTTATTACTAATTGTTTTAAAGACTCGTTATTACTAATTGTTTTCAAGACTCGTTATTACGAATTGTTTTCAAGACTCGTTATTACTAATTGTTTTCAAGACTTGTTATTACTAATTTTTTTCAAGACTCGTTATTACTAATTGTTTTCAAGACTTGTTATTACTAATTGTTTTCAAGACTCGTTATTACTAATTGTTTTCAAGAGTCTGTGCTGTTATTATAATTGTTGTGTGTGTTATTATAATTTTACTGCATGTATGTTTACACTGTGTCTTCTGTATACACTTAGGTATTTATAAACTTTCCTTAAGTCTGTACCAAAACACTTGTAATACATATTTCACTTATAATAAAGAGGTTTATTTTTAATTCTAACTTTTGCTTTATTATTTTCAACTTTTCCCACCGAATTTATTTTTTGCCCAAATTCAGCATTCCGGCATGAACTGTTATGAATACATATAAGAAGAAGTATTATTTTCCGGAAACTAATGTTCAAATGTCTATATAAAAATATCATCACAAGAGACGAGGAAAGCTGAACAGATTACAAGTTTTCACTACAGTCGAGCAGAAATCTCGTATCGCATGTCACGTTTAATCCTTTAATCCTATTAGGCTAATGTCTTCTGTTTTCATTTGGGCAAGGCGTAAATGTTAATATCCTTTATACATACAAATAAAGCTGAACTAGAGGGCTAGGCCACCGTTCGGGATAGCCACTGTAAGTTTATTTTAATTCTCTTAATAATCCGCTTAAAGCAACTAATTAATTGAAAACAATACAATTAGCGAAGCACTTATATATACTCATATCGAGTCGTATCGAGCGCACTTATATAAACTCATACCATAGATTCATACTTTCTAGATTGTAAAGAGGAAATTTGATAAATTATATTTTTTTATTGAAATGAAGTAGTTACCATAACTGTTGACTATGAGAATCATTCTTATGTCCATTGTTACAATTCTACATATTATAATTCATGTATAATCCATTAGTGGATAGCTACAGTTCTTGACTGCTGGTGAAAGTTTGGAAGGAAAATTTTTGAATTATTTTTTGTATAAAGATTTTTAGGCAGGTTTAAACTATTATTCCATTAAATAGTAAAATATAAGAATAATTAAAATATAAAAAAATTTGCATGTATTTCAGGGTTTTTGATATTTTTTGAAAAAGTGTTGTTAATAACAATATAATAACATATTTTTATTGTTTTTTTATTTTTATGAAATAATTTAGCACAAGAATATTTCTCTAGAATCTATTGAAAAAATATTTTTAATATTATTATATGTAACCAACAAGAAGCGAATCTGTCCGAATGGCACGTCGCGACATGCAATAAGAACGTTTTAACTCGAGTCCAAACGCGCTATCAGATTTTTCACATCAAAAAATTGAGGGCCATCATGAGATATCTCGTAAATATGGAATATCTAAACTTTTTATACTTTACAATCTCCATTAAATTTTTTATGTCAAAAAGAGTAACAAAAATGTATTTATATTTCTTCACATAAATCAATAGATCGGCAATAGCTGTAGTGTATAAAGGATCCGTATTTGCGTAAATTAAGACTCCAGGGCAAATTTCAAAAACAAAAATTGTAAGATATTTATGTTATATTTTACACGAATCAATAGATCGGCAAAATTCAATAGAAATTCATGTTATATTTTACACGAATCAATAAAACGGCAATAGCTGTAGTGGATAAAAGGCACGTGTTTGCGTAAATTAAGATTCTAGGGTAAATTTCAAACACACAAAATTGTAAGAAATTTATGTTATATTTTATTTAACCAGACTACACCAAATGTCTCAAAGTTGCTTAAAATTAAAACCACTTGTGTGATGTTATGGAAAATCTCTCCCGTTTATGTTATTATGTATTTTTCATTTGCCAATTATTTGAATGTAAATAATTAACGTATAAATAATAACGCCAAAGACGAAAAGCCAAAGTTATCCATTCGAATCTATCCATGAGAGTATAACTGCGTACAAAATGACTAACTAATATCGGGTACACGAGTCATATCATCTTATATTTTTATCAGAAGGCAACATATTTCTCTAAGAAACAAAAATTTTACTAACTCCTAATAATTGGAACTGTGATCTTATCCCAGTAATGTACATCAAGTGTTCTGTGAAATATAAACTCATATATGCAATATAAACATATCAATTCAATTATATATCGATATAAGCAATTAAAACTAAATATTTAATAAAAATGGCGGAAACCTAGTTGGTAATAACGATTAATTAAAAATTATTGCAAACATTATACAAACGGCCGCTTCGCCCATGTAATGGTCTCATCTCAGGTAGCTCAGCTTCAGAATTGCTCGCTTGCCGAAAACTTAATGCCAGGTTACATTAAATAACGAAGTAATCATAATAAATTAAGATCAAGTTAAATCAGTAGATAGCTGTAATGTTCATACAGGCTGTTTCGAAAATGTATCTAAGGAGATTTATTTAATTTGGTTACGAAATGCGATTTCTAAACTTACGTCTAAATCATGGAAAAATTTAAAAAAAGAAGGAAATATGTTAAAAAGAAAATGAAATTTTCATTTATAGATTATTAATGTCAGCAGAATAAACTGTTCGAAAACAATAAATTCAAATATTATGATCCATTTTTCATTTGGTATCTGAGCGCGAGATAATTTATTAATATTTCTAAAGAATCATTTTTAAAACACAAACAAATTAATTTGACTATTTTTTAGGCACGATGGTTAGTCGAGTTTAGGCAAATATTTTTAACTAATATGTTTTATGACGATGAATGCTTATATTTTTTATTAAAATAACATGGATCCTTGCTCTGAGTATTGTGTATCGTCAAAATAATTTACAATCCCTTGTTACGAGTAATCCCTGGAAAAACAACTCACTTATGCGTGTCGTGTGGTTAGATATACTGGCCGCCTTTCCTCTTATAATTAGAATTCAGTCTATTGTGGCATTGATATTTCCAATATAAATGTTAATCTGATTAGTATACTGTAGGACAACATAATAAGACTTTCTGATCAACTGTTTTTAATCGGAAAGTGTAATTGTTAATTGACAATAATTTCCAAAACATATGTTTGGCTTAATCTTTAATAGTATCAACGATTCCATTTTCCACTACAATAAAAGGTATCTTTAGACTTATTTAATTTAGTGTCATTAAATTAAAGAAGTTAAAAAAAAAGGTACACTAATACGATCATTTATGTATCTGTCCGTATGTGCGTCACGGCCGATTTTCTTAGAAACCACTAGACGTAGAAATTTGAAATTTGTCATCAAATTGACAGTAATAAAATGTATTAATCTGTAAATATCACAATAGCTAATAATCAAAAATATTTACTTGGAAATTTCAAGAAGGGAATTTAGAACTCGAAAGTTTTCATTTGGAAATTTTAGGAAGGGGAAATTAAGTATTGGAAAATTTCTTTTCAATTCCGTTTATAGTGCAGGGCTAGGCAAAAGGTCTTAAAAATGTTATTTTTAAAATTTTAGCTCTTACATCTTCTGAAATATACTGAAACATATGCAAACAAATATCAATTTCGAAACTATTCAATTTAAAATTATAAACAATATAGTTTTTTAGAAGTGCACACAAAAGTAGCAGGAAATATATAAAAATATATAAGATGTTGTAAAAGTAATGATTTAATAAACATTTACATTTTTATATTTTCAAAGTAAATCTTTTCCAAAACCATGCAATGTAAAAAGTTTAAATGGGCATAATAATACATCTTTTTACCCCACATATTTTGTATATACTATACATCGCCAAATTTTCCGAACGTTCGCAGCACAATTAAAGAGGAGGTGAATTATAGTCTTGAAAAAAATATGTTTTTCTCTTTTTATATATCACGTCGAGTATAATTTGAAAAGGCTTGTTATAAGGGACACATGAATATACTTTCTGTAATTTTAAATTTCGTATTTAAAAAGATATTCTATTAAATATGCAAAAGTACAGAATTCTGTCTCCTTATTTCCGAAATCATGAATAATAGGGGATGATAAAATCTGACCAGAAGATTGCAGGAAAATTAGTCCGATCAATCTAGACCTCATGATCTTGTAAATATGCGCCTTGTATTTACGTCTACCTAATATAGTATATAAAACAGTTACTATATTTACGTAGAGGAAAATTAATAATTTTAACAGACATACTATTCATGCTCAAATGTTTGTAAATGCCGAAATGTGTACGGAATCATCTAGTGCTAGTTCTACTCGGGCTTGATAGGTTTTGTTTTCTAAATTAATTGTCTGAAATTACCCAGAAAAATGAAACTAAAACTCGTATCCATAAATCAATGTTTCTAATTATGTTTGATTATAGAAATGTAGCTTAAATGCACATAAACACCTTTTGGGCGATAAAAAATAATTTCGAAATTAACGCATTCAGTTTATTTCAGGTCTCAAAAATATGACAATTTTTATAAACATTGATTATAAGCTGCTAAGTGCAACTTCGTTTGCATATGTAACATCTGTAATCTTTATTTGAACTTTTTGTAAATATTGTGTTATTATTTGAATTACGCAGTAAAGACATAAAGATTATAAATACTTTATAAATCGATCAAGGATATATATACTTAAGTAAAATAAAAGCAGTGTCATCTGACAGCTCCCTGAGAAAGTTTTTTATTATCTTTTAAGAAACTGTATACATATAATTGCATACCAGACAAAACTATTATACACATATCTAAGTTTTGTATTATGATCCACTAATATATAAAGAATCGGTTTTAATCTTTAAGGTTCTATCATGTAGAATACAAGTAAAAACATTTTCATATTTATAAAAATAGAGTGAAATGAACATTTTGTAAGTACGATTTCCATCTTCTTTCTGATCCCGGTTTAAAGTTTTTCTAAACACTGTCCTGGTACTTGAAGATAAACCGACAATCTTCTCTGAATTCACGGTAAAACACATCCTAACTCTAAAATTTGGGAACTATTGTATATTTTATCGCAGTTTAAAAAAATTATATCGAAATAACAAACGTGGGAGTAATGCTTAATATCAAAATTGCATATCTCGTGTTGTTGTTTATCTTTTAATTCGTACTTTGCCGACATTTGACATAAATTGAAATAAATTTATTTTATTACTTTCGCTAAGTGCTATAATATAATTTTATTCTTGTTATATTATACTAACTCTTGTTATATTAAAATTACACGAGTTTTCGGTGGGAAAATTGTTCCGAAATCGCTTCCGAAATTTGGGCTGAATATATATCGAGCGAAACTTAATTTTTGTTTTTGTCTTTATATAAATTATGTACATATAACCTTTTTAAAAACAGCAAGCAAAAATAAGAGATATGTAAAAACAAGACCCGAAATTTAATATTCGTAATGATTAATGTAATTTAATACTAACCAAATTTATCTGTTTAGTCGAGAAAATGAACAAAAAAAATAAATTTTATGAAAGTAAGATACAATCGTTTATCATAATAACGGGTGTTAACACTGAAATTTGAACGTTTCAATTGTCTCGAAAACTTTGATGCATGTCGCATGCTTCAAAGGATTTTTAATGATAGTCAGAATCTGATTCCATCATTTGGAGTTTCGAGAACTCAAACACAGATTGATTGTTGAAACTGTACAAAAGACGCTCTCACGATTTCGGTACACGAGGCAGTATAATTTTCTTCTATAATTCCTACCGATTTTTCTTCGGGAAATGCTAGCTACCCATTCTTTGCAACACAGAAAAGACATTGCGTTTATGAAATTGATCTTCGAAGTATTTGAATAAAAAATTCTGTGTCCCATATTATTAACTAAATTTTCATTATTCGCATGCGATAATTATTTTCTGCGCTCAAGCAATCATTACCTTTTCGCTATACCACCCTCTAGAACTGAATGATATCGGTCTAACTCTTCATGTTGCTATGGTACTTAATAATCTGGTTGCGACCGAATCATAATGTGACTTGTTTACGATGCGTGAAGGTAAATTTGTAGAACTGTGTCGTCATTATCTTTTATAATCTTTGTCCTTTATTTAATCTTGTTTCAGTCAATGTAATAAGTCGATAATTTTATGTGTATGATAAATCATAAAGTATTGAAAATAAATACAAAGCTCTTCTATTCTAAAATGAAATATAATTCAAGGGCATTCAAAGCAAACTTCTAACTTAACGATATTGCAAATTATAAATTCAAATAAATTGAACAAAAGAGGATTATTCTTCGGCATTTAATGCAGGAAATAAAACTAATGAATCGATAGGGCAGCTGGAGCTTATTAGCTGATTAATTTTCCATTGCGAAGACAAAGGGATTTTATGCTTTCTCATATTTCCTTGTTAAATGCGAGTCGGCTACCTTTAAAAAGGTCCTGGTTATTTTTAACCAATATAATGTAAAACGCATAATCTATATATCATTAACTTCATTTTCAATTAAAATATTTAGAAAGGAATGAGCATATTGTTTTTACCCTATTGTTGCGCCTACATTCTCCGTCCATTCACATGTTGGAAGCTTCTGATTTCTGAAAAAAAATTGGACGCAAATTTGAAATTTCCACATGCTACGTAGTTTCTTGATCTAAAATAGAAAATCGAATTTAACATTTTATTCACTTTTATTTCAACGAGTTTTTACGTGAAAAAGTTATAAAAATACTTATCGAGTTACGTGGGACATATACGAACAGAGTTCTCACAATAGAATAAAAACGTATTTTTGAAATAAAAATCGTTGACAAATAACAATTTTAGAACTAGATAATTGCTGTTCTTAAATGTAATTTGTTGCGAAACAAATCTTTGAAATATTGACATCTGTCTAATCGAAATTCTTAATCAATATTTTAAATATTCTATATTTAAACAAGAGATACTAAGATTACCTTCAATTATAATACTTCATAAATTACGAGTAACACAAACAAGTTTTTATTTATCACTATTTCCAAGATATCACTTTCAAATATAGAGTAAATAACTGTACGTACTCACGTCATATCCCTTTGGTTATGCATATATATGTATATATATAACAGAGTGTTATTTAAGAATGTTTATGGGTAATACCCGTAGTATGAATTTGACGCGTATTTGGCCAAATTTATTTTCATATTACTCTTCAACCACTCTGCCCGACACCAGCATTTGTAGGATTTAAAATGTAGATTCAGTGGCTGGTAGACGTAATCAGATTCGAAGCTTTTATAAAAGGGACCATATTTTTTATCTGTTCCACACAGATAAAAAATAACTTTGTTTTGGCTTTATTTTTTAATTTCTAAGTTTACACTACTAAATTATAGTGAGCGGAAAAATTATGGCCCTCGAAGCCTAGTAAGCTTTACGACGTCTAGAGAAATAAAAAAACGACAATTTTTACACAGACGCTGTTAAACCTACTCTCATTCAAAATATCAAACATTGAAATAGGAAATAAAAGCAAAAGTTTTAAATGGAAGATTTTTTTGTCTTAAATAAATTGTCTATAAATTGTCTTGTACAGTTACAGACTGAAAGCTTATTTAAAATATATAACCTCTAAATTTGTAATATACATAGTTAATTCAGATAAATTGAATTGTTATATATTTGCTCATCATTGGAAGTTTTCTACTACAAAACAATTAAGATGTTTCTTAGAAGGACCAGTTAATTGACATTAAACGTGAGATTTTCAGCATAATATAATTTCTAAACGTGCCATAAAATTTCGTGTCAATCAATACTAAAATCAGCTATTGTCAAATACTTGTTTAATCAGTGAGGTTAGTGTATGTGACAAGTTAAATCATATTCCTTCAATATTCCAATATAATAAATTTGGAAGTTTGAATGGATGATGGATGCATGTTATGTTATTTCACATCTCTGTAATTTATAAATAAATCTACATGAAATTTAACATATAAATAGATAATAGCCTGGCTTAATATATAAATTTTATCTCAAAATCTGAAATACTTCCATCTTTTATGATATTTGTTAGGTTCTTACTTGATCATGTGGTGTTATTTGTAAGAAAAGTTCTGTAAGTTAACATGTATTAAAATATACCGTGTATGGCCGATTCCCAAATCCGAAGATAATCAATTTTTATTATCATAAGAAAGTATATAAATCCATCATAAATCGATTGTCATGTTGCCACTGAACGCAAAAGGATTAAAAAAAAAATGAAACACAGACAAATTAAATCCTGTATTAACATGTAGGCTACATTTTAAATAATGTTAATTGTCCATTAAACCTTAGTCTTAGATTTCTTGTAATAGTTATTCATCATTCTAAATGATATTATGATAGCCTCGTCGTTCTGTTCATTCCAAAACACATTAAGTGTTTCGTCAATATATATTTCCTATAATCGCCTTAAAATACTCTATCCTTTTTACTTCCGTATCAGATTTACTTTATTTCTTAATTTTCTTTCTCAAATATTTACGGTGGTATTTTACCATTTTAACCTAGGTTAAAAGGACAACGAGACTTTCTAAGAGTCAAGTCAAGTCTGTTTGTCACAGTCTCTTTTTGCAGAAATCACTCGACGCAATAACTTTTAATTTAGTAGAATATAAACTATATGCTTTTTCCCCATATGTTTCAACGCAATTCTAAGAACATTTATTTAAAAACATTAGAAGAGGCAAATGCGATGAATTCTTTATTAATCAGATGAGATTGATGGCATTTTTGTGTATGTAAAATATATATCAGGCATTAAATTTAATGGTTAAAAAATGATATAAATATTTACATGTATAAATTGTTTAATGTAAAATATTATATATCCTTAAACGTTTATATATGCCTCAGTGTATGTAGAATCTGTTTCGTGCGAGTTTGAATCATTCTGAACAAATTTTATTTCACATTATATATGTTTATGTACTCCCATATTTTCAATGACAGTAACAATTGTTGTTCTCAGATACCTTTGCTATATAAGCCATATTTCTATATTCTTCTAAATAATATCTTTTTCCATTTGTTTTAAATGGCTAAACTTATTTTAAAATGTTTCCATATTTAACAATATAGATACAAGTTAACACCGCAGTTACATGGAGTTATAGAAATAATTTGAAATTTGATCTTTTAATCCGATTAAGTTAATGTTTCTGCAGTTTCAATTTACGCAGAGGGAGCCACGTAATTGTAAATGTTGCTTATGCATACAAAGTCGATTGAGTTTTATATGCTTCCACTGATAAACTGCTTATTAAATAAATATTATTAATTAATCAGTAAACTTTTTTGGAACGAATGCTAATTTAAATTAACATGCAACTTTATCAGATAAGAATTGGATAAATACTCATGTTTTGTTTTAAAGATATCAATACATAAAACAAATTTTCCGTGAATTATCTGAATGTGCCTATGGGGCATAATTCAAATCAATTTGGATCGAGTCATGAGTAATTCTCTCGGCAAGGTGTTTTATTTTCATTACGATTTTCTAATGGGTGCACCGAAAATATTGATTTAACAAAAATGTTAACAAAATTAATCAATATTTTCCGAGAAAAATAAAATAAAGTGAAATATCAGCGGAAATAAAATAAAAGTGAAACATCATTGTTTTTTCTACAAAAAGTCTCGTAATTTCTGCATAGGATCAGCCGTTTTCGAAATAAAAACCCATTTATCAAGTTTGCGGCTGAAGCACACCGCCCCGCACCGAACCAACTGGTTTTATTTATGTAATGGGCTCACTAATAAACCCAAATTTAAAGTTGCTGCAGGGTTTTAATACATGCTTAATTGTACATGTAAAACTTCCTTTTATTGTCCATACACGCATAGATATTAACGTCATTCATAAAAATTAACATATTTTGTAAGAGCCAGTAGGATTTGAGTATCATTTTGGTAGTACAAAAACACTAGTTGTTAACAAAAAGTCCTCTATCCTAATATTTACGAAACGGCTTCTACACAAAATGGCTTTCGAGATAGAAACAATACCTATTCTACATATAAGAGAAACAGATATTTTTGCACATGTATTATGTTTTCTAGTGACTCCATATTTGGCACATTTTTTGTGCTCGGGACTTATTTAACTATTATATTCAAAGTATTTATAGTATGCAGAAAACCCATCGCATCTTAGTGCAGCAATATATTTATAATATATATATATATATATATATATATATATATATATATATATATATATATATATATAACGTTTTTAGTAGCTCTGAAATTACAACTTTTGCATTCCTTCACTTATATAGATTAAATTGTAGAGAAAATGAAGTCTTCTAATCGCATTGTCCAACAGTGAATTGCATTGGCTTAACATCGTTAGCTCGATGTGTATTTTGCTCGTTTATTTTATAATGAATGAGGGATAGAGTGAAGCGAAATGTGATTACTTTCCAATCTCATACTGAAAAGTTTCGTAGAATATTTAAGTTTTGAATGGGCTTCAATGGAATAAATTCGTTTTTCGACAGTCTTACTGTATTAGAACAAAAAATATTTGTACTTTATTATCAATTTAATTATGAAAATTGTTTATACAAGAAGTCTCAATATTTAACATTATTAAATTTAGAAAGAAATAATTGTATTTCAGATTGAGAGCGGTCAACTTCTTCAATAACAACTTTAATTGTTATGATATTGGTATTCCATACTTCATTAGATTAGATTATATACATTGCAACAGTGGCGTGAAATACCTTATAAAAAATTTCTCACAGCTTGCTCTGAACATTTAGCATATATACATGACATATTTTCGAGTATTCAAAGATATTCAAGCAAAATTCACTTTTTAATATATTCAAGCGAAATTCATTTTTTTAATATTTAATTAGCAATTCCCACGCACAAAGCGAACGCTGCGTGCAGTTTTAGGAAAATATACAAATTTCATCCCAATAAAATTATAAAAACTCCTTGACCCGAAATTGGTCCACAAGAAATGAAATTAAGCCGCCACTGGTTACGTCATTTTGATTTACGTAACTGGTGACGCCGGTCCCACGCACCGGAATTTTTAACCTAAGAATTTTGCATTATTTAACTATGCTACTTTTTTGGATAAGTTGTAAAAGTATAAGTTTTTTGACAGTAAAACATAAGGGTTTCATAAAATACTGATCGTTTATTAGCCATTACAACTGAATATAAAACACTAAATTTACCCGTTTTAAAAATTAAAAACGTGAAACAATTTTATAATTTTGTAACTGGATCAGTCTTCGTCAGTCTTTTGATATTAGAAAATCACAGAAAATAAACTAATTTTTGGTTATCCTTCTAACAAAAACAATAAAAAAAGCCTCTAAAATCACTTCTCTATGACAATCAAACCGTTGATACAATAAGGCACTACATGCTCAAGACATTAATATTCTTGCATTTATAGAACGTGTACTTGGTTTTTCTGTTTTTTTCCATTCACACTCATATCAACGACCAATTTTGGAAAGACCAGCCGGCTCGGGGACATTATCGATCTTCAAATTTTCTGTCTTTGTCTCAAGGATCGAGGCGAGATCAACTGTGTCTACCGTTCTCTTATATGAGATTCTTCCCATGGTCAAATTCTTAATGAAATTACGGTGTTGAAGTTTTGTGTTTTGATTATTAGCTGTATGTATCACCTGACTGTTTGCAGTGCTAAAATTCAACATAGCGTAAAAGATTACCATAGGCTATCGCCTTGTTGCTCATGCACAATTGTAATTCGCAAATAAATTACTTCACATTTTGACCACGCAATATATGGCAGTCAGGAGGAACTTCTTTCTTATTCTTTTTAATTGTTCTAACTGTTGTTAGACCTTTTTGGAGCAACGTTTCAGCTAAGGGTAAACTGGTGTACCAGTTGTCAGTTGTGACATTGCGACCAGCATTGACAATCGGGTTGCATAATTTTTGAGCAATAGCTAACCCAGAATTATCAACATTGTATGGACCTTCACTTAGCTGTTTTCAGGCGTAAATTTCCATATTAAATGTTTAAAATAATTTAGCCTCACAAAGAGCTTGAATCTTGATGCCATAAGGATATATTGATGGTATATATTGCCAAAATGAACGTCTTCCACGAAAAGCTTCCAATTTTTCATTAATAGTCACAAAAGCGGAAAAGGAATTGGCAATTTTGGACAAATTATCTCTAAAATGGCAAATCTGGTCATGTGATTTCCTTTATTATCTCGTGTTACCATCATCGAATATCAAAACTCACAGCAGAAATTGAAACCTCTGGGCAGGCATAGAGAGTCGAAATATTTCTACCGCACTAACATCCACTAGAAAAAACTCATCGAAAATTGATGATTGTATCAAACCCATTAAGCATTGTAAATTGTACGTTTCTCTGCTGTATCTATATTTGACGTTGTCAATGTATTGTTTGGTATCCTTGATGATAATATCAATTATAATATCACCTGAGAAGTGGTATCAAATTCCAAAATGTTCCTTTTTACCTGAGATAGCCCCTTTAGATCTTGGTTACTAAGCTACAATATTAAAACTTCCCTTAGGAACAGATTGGCGATGGGGATCTTTATTCCATTTTGTAGATTTGTCCCTTCCCGAATAAAAGGACGAATTATTGTTACCTGATAATTCTCGGTAGCTCAAATTCTCTTTGCTTTGCGATTTGTGTATTTGATCTGGTACGGGATCTTTAGGTTCGTTATCACTTCCAGCTTTACTGTCCGATGACGTTTGTAATCTGTCCTTATGAGAAATTGCTTCTTCTAGAAGAGGCCGAAGACGACGCTGTTCTTTCATAAGACATGCTGGAATAAAATAGGTAGGTAAATTGAAAACGAAACGCATATATTTTTTGTTATATACCGATAAACACATGCAAAACGCTAATAGAGCACAGTAATACAATAACAAAATACAAGTAAAACATGTGAAATAAAAAAACACAAAAATTACCATTTGACCTACGTAGTTTGTGACGCCGATCTCACGCACCGGGCTGGCGACAAAATTATATGATAGTTTTCTAGTTCTATATTTTACATATTATATTTGGTCATTGAATTAATAACTCTTCGCGTATAGACACTTGTATCAACGGGCAACTAGCAACTGCGAATAAACAATCAAAAAAAGCAAACGGGAAAATAATAAAAGGGTAGATAAAAACAGAAATACTTAAAAAGTTTAATAGATACAATTGTATTTTTAGGTAAGCTAGAATTAGCTTTGCGTGGTCACGATGAAAGTAATATTCTGTAAATCGGGATAATTATGTTGAGAATTTATTGTTTTTGAGTGCTTACGTTTAAATTATTGACACATTTTCAATCTCTTATACCTTTAATGCCATTTACAGGGCTATGAGAGCGAAGTTAAAATTATTTAATTTTTTCTGTGACTGACGTTACACTCGACGAAATTTGTTTCAAAACTCCTCAAACTTAATTTATATAAATAATGATGGACGAAACGCTGGATGTTAATAGGAGGAAACAACTAGAAAATATAATAAGATAGTATAGAATTGAAAGCCGTTTTCTAAATGCCGGTTGCAAGTGAACGGTATAAATATTAATTGTAGGTTCTAAAATCTAAATGTAGGTTGCAAGTGAACGGTATAAATATTAATTGTAGATTCTAATATCTAAATGTAGGTTGCAAGTGAACGGTATAAATATTAATTGTAGGTTCTAAAATCTAAATGTAGGTTGCAAGTGAACGGTATAAATATTAATTGTAGGTTCTAAAATCTAAATGTAGGTAGCAAGTGAACGGTATAAATATTAATTGTAGGTTCTAAAATCTAAATGTAGGTTGCAAGTGAACGATACAAATATTAACACGTTTTTCGTTAAATAGAATACTATGATTCTAGCAGTGATTTAGCAATGTTTGTACCCTGTTCTGCCCATATTCCTAATTTAGTTTTGTCTAAATCTAAAGATAATATTGCGAAGTATAAAATGTTTATTGTTCATATCAATAAATCAGTTTCCTTTTTTAGCAAATCAACGAAGTTTAATACACTTCTGGCCGAGATTGCGGATCGATGAATTCCCTCCGTTTCCATTACAAGGTGGCAATATAATTCTCTCATAGTAAATTCCAAACATGAACATGGAATAGATTCTATAAATATATTTCAGGTCATAAAATGTAACTCTGACAGCTGGGACGAAGAGTCATTGTCATTTACAGATTGATATATTACAAAATTAGCAGATTTTGAATTTAATTTATATTTAAACGTTATTCAAATTAAGACAATAATAAAACAGAATTTTCTCTGAAATCGATAGCCGAAATCAAAATTTGATTAAATAGGTAGTTTATTAATAGTTTCGATGCAGTATTTGCGCATGTATCGGAAATGGCCATCATTCCGAGAAAGAGGCGAATTAATTTGAGTCCCAAAGAGTATAGCAGGATATTTAGAGAAATAGTAAATAACACATTAATAAAAATTAACGATAGATTTCAATCATTTGGATCCTTGATCTTTCTAGAATTATTCATTCAAATAAATATTCCGAATAAAGTGAATTTTTTCTCCAAAAGTCATTTCCATTTTCAATCGTTACAAGTCAGTTATCCAAAAATTTTTGATTTAATAGAGATAAGAAATGAATTGGAATCAATTTATCGATGTATGGAATTTTGCGCTTTGAATGCTTCAAAAGTTATATGAATATATAAAAATACATATTTGTATGTTAGATGCATTTTCAGAAATTTTAATCTATTTAAATTAATTTTAACCATCTCTACTTCTACCGCTGCTGCTGTAAGAACATTTTCAATTTTAAAACGTATTCATACTTACTGCAGAAATACGCAAAACTAAGAAATAATCTCGGGATTAGATATAATAGTTGTTGAAAAGAAGTTAGTCACGGATTTAAAGGGAAAATCTTCGTTTTATGACGATGTTTTAAAAAATGTTATTTTGTAAAAGAAATACAGATGGAAGAGATTCAAAAAGCAAATAATTTTTAACCTTTTGACTATATGAATAAATAATTAAATATAAAAAATTTTATTAACATAAATAAAGTTTTATTAACATAAATAAAATTTTATTAACATAATCGTTTTTGTAATATAAAATTTTAAATAAATACATATCGTAAATCACTGAATTAAAATGTAATACGAATTCTTTCTAAGTATGTATTTCCTTACAAATGTAGATTGACAGACATAGATTTTTATGTTTATATGTTTTTCAAAGCCAAGCCGTCTAGGTGCACATCATAGTATAATGTATGATCAATATCATATATATATATATATATATATATATATATATATATATATATATATATATATATATATATATATATAATCGGCCCAACGCAGCTCTACATTATATTGTTAAAACGACAAATTCATAATATTTTAACTCACGTTTATTAAAAAAAGTTTTAGATATTATATTTTGCTTTTGTACAATCGTTTATGTGGTTGCAGTCATTTACAATGCTTTGTTTAGATGCAAATATAAGTTCTATCAGATTTGTTTTGTTAAAATTTAATTACAGTGAAAGTTTTCCGTAAACATAGTACATAGAAATTAACACTGTAATTAGTGTCGCTAAAACATAATCATTTGAATTACTTCCTCGCTCTTTATAAAACTATATGTTTTACTTCGCTTTGCTTTTCGATGTAAGTCAATGTAATTTGCATTCTATCAATATTACATGTTGAATAGGTACATTTTCTTTTTAATTTACTGTTTCGTTATATGTAAATAAAGTTACGTTAATGTTGTTGTACAGAATGTTTATGTGATTTATTAGTATTTTATTAATTTTTTTTTATTTAATTTAAAATCCTTGATATATCAAACGAAAATAAACTTTCTTTGACGTGATTTGCATTAAACAATTATTTAATGACAATTTTAATTTATATTTATTTACATTATAATTGTAAGTAAATATTTATTATATTGTTCCATACCGATGTAAAGTTAACTGTTGATATTTGATAAAAAATCTGTATGATCAAAATCAGTTTATACATTCACTTATGCAGGTGGGATCCTATCTCTAATTACGTTGATTTCTTATTCGTAATCGAATCCCGCATTCGAGCTGCAGGTCATTGCTAAAACATAGCAGTGTCAGTAAATTGTTCTTTTATTTTTAGTTTTTTTTACGAAACATGTTTTCAGTTCAAAAATGTTTATAATATAAAATTGACTGGTTAAATTACTTTTTCAAATATAGAAATCCACTTATATGGAAAATGCTGGCATTCCACGATTTGTTTCTTATTTATTTAGTTTCCTCCTTAAAATGCGAGTTGGCATATAGCACAATCTATTTTAGTATTTTGGCAGCAAGCGCCTATATTTATAATATTTATTTTAAGAATTTTCTGCTTTTAACCTTTAATGCGATACACAACACAACATGATAGGTTTAGATATGATATTTGTGTTATAGAATATTGAATTTTATGATTTGCATTTATATTGTATTTTATGAAACATCAAAGCCATGTAAAGATTACATCCACATCAATTTATTGATTTGTTAAAAACAATTTTCTTATAAATCCTTAACGTAACACATTTCCTTTTCCTCAGTCATGTCACATTATTCGTATTCATTTACAAGTACTTAAAAAGGAATATTTATTAAATTATGTAACTCAATACCAGAATATACATAAATATATATATATATATATATATATATATATATATATATATATATATATATATATATGCAGACATAATATAAATCGATTTTAGATGGCCAATTCGATTCATCATTAATGGAAGTATAATTATTTAAAACTGTTTTAGTTTAGTTGCTAAATTTTATTCCATAGTCAATAACTGTCTGAATAATGTTACCCTGGAACAGTTCTAAATATTGTTATTCCAGTCACCTCTATCATATTCAATTTCCATAAAATTAAACGAATCTTACATTCCCTTATCTAATTTCATCAGGATGGAATCCTGTAACATAAATTTATAATCTTTTAATTTATTGTTCAGAATCAATTTGATCCTTTTTTTCATCACTTTCAATTTAATTTCTGATATTTAAACGTATGGTATTGAATAACGTTCAATTTGTCATACTTATGTCCTTCAACTCTTTATATTAATATCATCCACGAGCTGAAGCAATTTCCTATTACGTTACGTTTTGTATACCCATATTAATTTCAATTAAAATTTGTTATAAAAGAACTTTTTTCTAAAAACTTTTTCTAACAACGGTTTGTTTTAATTTATGCACAATAATAAAGTTCAAATATGAAACAATACTCTATCCAAGCACGTTGAAAGTGCTCTAATCCAATTTTACATATATCTGATCTTTTTGATATTTCAATCTTATCAATAGAATGGGTAATACTTTTTATCTGCTAAGAAATATTTATCAATGGCTATTGTCAAAAATATATCTAATCTGTTTGATACGTCAATCTTAAAAATAGAAATGATAATATTCTACATCTGTGATGAAATATTTATCAATAGCTATTATCAAAAAAATATCTAATCTGCTTGATAAATCAATCGTACAAATAGAATGGATAATACTCGATATCCGTTAGGGCAATATTTATCCATCGCTTATTAAAATTTGCAAATGTAATAGCACTGTATTTATATGATTTTATTCATAAAAAATAACCTCGATATCTAAATATTGCTATAGTATTTAAATACTATGTTAATTAAATTATTTATGTCGTTGCCTGAAATTATTCGCTTGTCGATGATGAAATTAATTCGCTTATGTCGTTGATGAAATTAATTCGCTAGGCCATTTCTAATAGAATTAAATATAATATCTTTGTAAAGAAAACTACAAAGTTATATTATGTAAAATCCCTTTTTATATCTCTAAAAGCAATACTGCAATCACTTACGCCTCCAAAGATGCTCAAGCCTACCTTTATCAACGTGATAATATTACCATTTTATTACTTTGTAAAGAACTAAGTTTTGCCCATAAAATTAGTAAATTTTAGTATTATATTAAGCATAGTTTTATTTTATATTTAAGGACCTAACGTTTAGGAACTAACGTTTTTTTACGATGTATGCAGTTTAAAAAGCTGCATGGTCCTGCGGTGCAAAAAAGCAGCTACAAAATAAAAGATGTAATCAGAAAATTGAAAAATTGACTTATATGATTATATAAGTTTAACACGAATTTAATTACATAAATTGAACTAATTGCTTACTTATTATCCATTAAAGGCATTCGACTTATTATCCACTAACAGATAGACAATTTCTACAACTTTGCTACAAGCATCATCGACATAGCCATCTTACAGTACCTGAGAAGTAAATGGAAAATGTAGACATCGTCTTCAATTACTTTGTTGAATTTTAAGTCTAGATATTCACTAGTTGTACCAAAATGTATAAATTGTGGGAATTAAAAACTAAATAGAAAAATATATAATGAAATGATTAAACACAAATACGTACATGCTAATATAATTGTTTTATCAAAGGAAAGAATATCACATAGGGAAGAGAAAAAACAAGATTTTTTGAATTCATTTGTGAGGTAAAACTTTTTAAAATGACTTGTGAATCCTTTTTTGAGAAGACATTTCATATGTTCGAAATCAATCTTTTTCATTAATTAAAACATACACTCTAGGAGTGCAACCGAATATGTTTGAGATGGAGGAAGGGAGGTAGCTCATAGAATATGACACAGGGCTTTGCGCACTAATGGCCATAAGTCTGGAGTTTAGATGCAATCAATCGTTGCAAATATATAATCACCAAAAAGGAGCTAAAGAATATCTAATGTGTCTCCCTATAGTTAAGTTGTATCCTAAACCTAAGAAATATTTAATAGTAGAATGAACATTAGCGTCTTTAAAAAAATAAATGTCTAAACTTTAAAATCTCTGACATTCAGAGAGCCCAGCAAATCTCTAATGGAAAATGTTCGTAAATATTTCACTAACAAAGTAAAACGTGAAGTCTCCTAAAAAATGAAACTCTGAATCTAAATTTTCTTAAACAGTTGAGTAATTGGTATGTTAAACTAGATCGAACATTTTCTTTTTTTATTAAATATAAATAGTTTGTAAGTAAAAATTGCAAGTAATGAAAAAATTTGCGTGAGCATATTCACAAATACTTTTATTCACTCTGCGATTTGGAATGCCGTTTAATATTATAAGATAAAAAAAGTAAAAAAACAAAGCAAAAATAGTAAAAATATTGTAATTATAATAGTAAATTTATTTTTGAGAAATAACGATTCATAGTCAGTTACTTTTTCGCATAGTAATTTATAACTCATTGCCAACGTGCAGGTAAAGCGATGGATTCCCATTCGAGCGATGGATTCGATTCGAGGTTGTAACTCGAAAAACTTATAAAGGAAATCTGGCAACTCTGTTCTATCATCAAAGATTTTATACTGAATCCAATTATTTAAAGACCGGAATAAACAAAAATCTCAATGAAAATCTAAACAATTCTAGTGAACGACTTTAGAATGTGCGATCGGATGTTATCGTGAAGGAATTACACTTTTGATTGTTTTTTACGTTTTGTATTTATGTGCGAAGTCGGTCAAGTAAGTTCCAGTATATTGTTGAGTATACTGTAGAGAAAATACCACAGTATACTCAACAATATACTAGTATAACAATATACTGTAGTAGCTACCTGTATAAAATTTATTTTATAATCCAGCAAATAGATAAAAAAATAGTTTATTTTACGAAAGTCAGTGTTTGTAAGGATAAACTTTGCGTTATATTTGCTTAAGACTTTTGCATAAAGCGCAGTTATTTCACCGAAGTCTCTCTTAAATTTTTGAGAAAATCCGTTTATAATGTTTAATAATGATGATCTTACAATATAAATGTACTAATAAAAACTTTAAACTTCCTACAATAAAAACTTATCTTATGGACGCCCTTTTTTATTACAGTGGTTTCATATATATATATATATATATATATATATATATATATATATATATAAGACAATTTCTTCGAACTTTTTAGGAATTACAAAATTCAATTAAACAATTGCGTTGCTCTGATAACAAAGTTTCTTTATTTTAGTACTAGCAGTACATGTAAGAATAATTACACAGTTTAACTTAAATAGTACTATACTACCTGAAAACAATGAAACGATATTTAAAGTTTATCATTTAAATTGTCAATTCCTTTTTTATACAATTCTTTCAATATAACCGAATAGTCTGAATAACAATGCGAGTTCTGTCAACCAATATAAATCTACTTTGCTGACTGAGTTAGCCGCCAATACTCACAACGCCATCTATGGGGTAGATAAGTACATGGTCACTGCTTACCGAGAGAAGAGCGCTGTACCAATGTGTAATGTAAACAAAATAGTAAACTAATCATTAGGGAAATATTCGACAATTATAGTCAGATATTCGAATTTGATTTCCCGTCTTGTGTTAGAATTTATTGAGTAATTAATTTCGCTTGAGACAAAAAAGGTAACTATAGGAAATTACTAAAACATGAAAATAACATCAACTGCAAGCAAAAAAAAACAATATTATTATAAAAATATCCCAGAGAATATGGAAAATTCGCAGAAAACGTGTTATTTTCGAAACCATACTTGTACATTCTTCATAATTTACACGATTTATTATTATCTTCAATTATTGTCTAACATTGAATATATTTGGCGTTAATTTTGTAGAAATTCATTATTCACAATTAATTGTGTATTGTAATTTAATTGTGTATTGTCAAACACTTATGTCTGAATGTGACGATGAAGGTTTTCGTTCGTTTTCTCAATTTTAATATCACACTTTTATTATTCCATGAAAAGGAATTCGATTTCAAAAAATTTTCCCTATTTAAGAAGAAAAAGTTATTTATTGCGTGGGTATAAAATGTATACGATATGGTGGAATTATTGAACAACAAAAAGTAAGCTTTGAGCACTTCTTTTGGGAAAAGCATCAGTAAACAACGCTAATTAAAAATACTTATTTCAGATAATAGCAAATGGCAATTTACATTTGCATGTCATGTTAAATTTAACTATAATAAGGGCTATTTGCTAATTGCCCACCCGAAGATATTGTAATACAACGAAACCTAGGTCGTGGTAAAGAATTTGAATAAAGTAGAAATAATACTACATCACGTAGTTTCATCTAATTGTGAATAATAAGGGCGCTTAATGACTCTCGTTAAAGACAGATTGAACCAAATGTTAATTTTACGAAGTATGTTGAAAATATTCTTTGCAAAACTATGTAGACAGAACAGGATTTTAGATTTATGGGTAACCACTACAAATGAGTCGATTTTTATTATCAAGATCATTAAATATTTGTATTAAAAGTATATTACTCTCAATTTTATTAGAGAAAAGAAGTTTTTTTTTTATCTAATTCTTTGCCACCGACCAGGTAAAGCAGGAAAAACAGAGACAAGAAACACATTACAATATGGTACACCTGTCGTGATTCTATTAATTACGTAGAAGCAGTAAATTTGGTATCACGAACACACCTCATATCTACCAACTAACATTTTTTTAACGAAATTTTCTTCTTATTTCGTTTGAGCATTATTAAATTTTGACACTTCTTTTCTGATTGATTTAAAAGTTACTTCATCTTCTTTACTTCATTTTCTTATGCTATGTTCACTACGTTACTACGTAAAATGGTATAATTAAAATCGTTTCTCTTTATTGTTCCATTTTATCGTATAAATGTCGTCCATTGATATACGATAATGAAATCATTTCCAAAATACATAATATAACGACATATGTTTTATAAGACGAATATACGTGTACGTAATTTTCACAATGTCTTCATTATTTATGCATTCCAATGAATAAAACTAGATATTTTTAAAAAATTCTATGGAAACAGAATGGCTTCAACAAATGCGGCTCCAAAATATTCATGTAACCTTTGGATAATACAGTTTTAATTATTTTTTTCATGCAGTTACGTAAGTATATATATATATATATATATATATATATATATATATATATATATATATATATATATATATGTTGTATATACTTGAAAATTCTCAAGACCTGAAGTTATTATTCAAAAATATACAACGCATTTATCTGCAATAAAAAAGTGCAAAACACTTTATGCATCTATAATTTTCCACAATTTTCAAATACGTGTATATTTAAACATGAAAAGTTGTATAGCAGTCTAAATTGAAGGCGAATATTTCGATTCAACTTAGACTGCTGTACAAATGGATTGGCTGAACGTTGAAAATAAAGAGGTAACTTTTTTCACATAATAAATTAAAACGGCAAAACAAAAAAATGGAGTCAGCGCACCGCATTGTTTCAGAGAAATTGCATTGGCTCGGGAAGCTAATGTGCAATTTAGTCGCAGAAAGAAATAACGGAACAGGGCAGCAGCGGTATAAATTATATTACTTTTAGGTTTGTAAATGAAGATATTCAGTGGAAAGTTTTGCTGTAAAAGAATTTCAATTAAAACACTTTGTCCATTTTAAATGCTTATATATTACATGACCCATTATTAAATGTACATAAATATAGTAAGTAAAGGTTAAATTAAAATACATGTTCTTATATCTTATTGCCGAAGAATGTTAAATGAAACCGTAGCGAAAGGGATAAAAGAGAAAATACTGATAAAGCAAAGCGTTTTTTATTATGGGTCGACAGCTGTGAAGAGATGGTCGTCCTAAATTTTTAAGTTATTTAGTGATACATAGTAATTATAATTTAACCGTTTGACTACGTCTTTTATGAGTTTACTCATAATATTGGTATTATTTACAAAAATCAGTTATATTCAAAATAAAATCTTATAAGGTATTGTATATTTTAAGAGGAGAGATAACATTATATTTTCTCGAACTAAGCAATATATGACCATTAATTAGAAGTACAGTTTTGTTAAGATTCTTTAATAAGTTGGCAAAACGCAGCTTATAAATATAGAATGTTACTTCTCAATTAACAAAACCACAAGTTATTTATTATCCAATATTAAAAAAACAGGAACTTCCAGTTACTTGTACTTATTGTGGACGCTAGTTTTAAACGTTCACGATACTCTTAATTTCACGACTTTTTTATTTTTTTTCATGCATTACGACATCGTCTTCAGGAAATGAGCAATGAAAGTAAATTCACTAAAAGTCGACAAAATACGAAGTTGGTTAACAATATTCTCACCATATTTTATTCTTGTTAGTAATGCATTTCCCCTCTCAGAATAAATAAAAATTACGAGTAATTACAAAAGCGTAGAGAATTATAATATATTATTGGTTAAATATTATTTAAAAGTGATACGGTTATAATCAGTTAATTTTTGCTGTTTGTTATTTAAAAATTTGTGTAGGTTTCGGCAGCAACTGTGTTGGCTTCAACAATTTTATTTAAACTAGCGTTGGATCAGTGGTCAAAATTCGACCATAACTCTTATTGAAAATTTGAGGGAAACCTATATGAATTTGCATATTTCAAACATTTTTTTCTACTCTTATACATTCGTTCATTGTACATTTGAGACCATATTTCTATGTACTTACAATACAAAACAGTTGCGTGTCATTATAACTAAATAAAAGATAAATTCGGTTAAATAACGAGCAATTTAAAAACCTTACTTTTTGATATGAAACAAAAATTATATTTGAATTAAAAATCATGGATAATACAAAAATGAACTTTTTGAAAAATAATACGAAAATAGACTGAAAAATAATTAATTCCTTTTTTTTGTATGTTATTCTCACAAAAAAAACTAATGGAATGAATTTAAAGTTAAAATGCTTTTCTTTTTAAAAATTCCATTATTATTGAGCGAGTTACCTTAACTATCGTCTTTAGAAATATAAAATTTCAAACTATCGAATGAACGCACTCTACTTGCAGAAACATATAACAGTCCATGCGAAAACACTGAACGTCGCAATAATACACCAATTTTATCAAAAGTCTGACCTTGCGATTTGTTTATGGTCATTACAAATGCAAGTATTACCGGAAACTGTATTCTTTGAAATTGGAATGGAAGTATTGTCCCAGAAAACCTTAAATTACCTCTTCGAATCAAAATTATTTTATTTATAGCAGTTCCCGTCAATACTTCACAGTCAATTGTATTGCGATGCAAGCGTTTCACTTTCATTCGTATTCCATTAACTAAAGCTTGTGCAGTATTTAAGTTGCGAATGATCATAACTATAGAATTGACTTTTAATTTCAATTTATGAGGTTCAATTTATGAGTTCAGTTTAGCAAAAATGTAAATTTCACATATTTTTTATTTTATATAACATAATATACATAAAAAACGACTTATTTAAAAAATTTAGGCATCGAATACGATTACTTTATTATAAAAAATTTATTTAAAAATGCCCTTTATATAAAGAAATGGTATTCATTTGGCTGCCAAACATAAATTTTACAACCTCACTTTATGCCATCTACTTGGCGCATTTTCATATTTTTATTTTTGTATTTGCAAATTCTGTGTTTAGTTAGAAATGATAATTAGTCGAAAAACTTATAACTAATATTTCCTTGACATAGTGCGGTTTTGTATGGGAACTTTTTTCAGACCGCTTTTTTTTAAAGAAATAATCGCGAGCGACTTCTAATTTTGGTTGATATCTCGTTTCTTACATATTTTCTTTCATTTGAAACCAAAAAAAGTGGAAAATTTACATTTTTGCTAAAGTGAATTTGTTCCAAAATTTTCATACTACCTTATTATTATTGAATAAATTAGAAATGTAAACACGAACTTTGAATTCAATCGAAAGTTCAAAACATTAATGCAAATCAACAAACTTAGAAAACGTTGATCCGAAGCACAATAACACTTCACCGCACTTATTATAATCTCACTTTACATCATATTAGACATGTCAGTTTTAAATTAACAATTAATATTATTTTATTTTATTTGAAATTAATTAACTGACGCTTTAAGATTAATATTATTTTGTTTTGACATTATTTGGTTATATTTCTTAAAAAAAATTTATAATATTTCGAACATCAACATTTTTTTCCAATCACAAAATTTTCTAATTGCCAGAATGAGTATTTTTACACAATTCAGATTCCACATTAATAAGAACTGAAACATAAGTGGCAAAAAAATTAATAATAAATTGAAAGTTGTATATTAAAGATTAGTTAAATTAGTAAAATATTTTTAAGACATTGTTACAGAATTAAATTAGTATTTTAAGTAATTCTAGATAAAAACATCGGCTATATAAATTTAAATCTTGACACTTATTAGGTGCTGCCATCTAGCGTCAAACATAAGAATCATTTGTTCCTACAGTACTTAGCCTTTGCCTATTTATATAATGTTTATATTGAAAATTTATGGAAAACAAATGAATTTTCTAATTTTTTTTTAGAAAACACAAAAGCTCGTCAATAGCTATCAACCAAAAAAGAAGAAAATTGGTTGACAAACAGAGGAGAAAATGTTTCTTAACGCATTTGCCTTCGCTTGTTTATGTAATGATTAAATTAATTTGATGCTGGTCAAAAGTGGGTTAGGTATATATTGGCTGATTAATTTTATTATGAGTACTGTACTGAAGTTCTTACTTTTCGGTTTTATAGTAAATATGTTCAGCTCACAGCAATATATCGATACCAGTTTTCCACTGATGATATTTTTACAAAAGTTGTATATTATTAACGATTACTTTGCATTAAAAGTCATACTATTTAAATGAAAATAGAGTCTGTATTCAAGGCTTTTAGTCATTTCTTGAAAAAGTGTTGTTTATAACAAAATAATTATTTTATTTTATTATTTTATTTTTGTGAAATAATTTGGCGGAGAAATATTTATCAAAATTCTATTGGAAATATATTTTTCATTTTATTATATGTCAGCCAACAAGACGCGAAGTTGGCCGAATGGCACGTCGCGACATGCAATAAAAATGTTTCAACTCCCATCCAAACGAGCCATCAGATTTTTCACATCAGAAAATTGAGGGCTGTCATGGGATGCCTCGTAAATGTGGAACATCTAAATTTTTTTATACTTTTATATTGAAATATTTTTTATGAGTGAAATGAAAACGAAGAAACAAATATTCAGATAGTTTCTAATAATATGTTAATTTTATTTCATTATTTTATTTTTATTATCTAATTTGTCTTAAAATATTTCTTACAGATATATTGACAATATATTTTTAATTTTACGCTGGCCAAATGGTACGTCGCGACGTGTCATCAGCACGTTTTAACACCTATCAATACGCTATTCTTCACATCAAAAAGAGTAATGGAAACGTATTTATAATTTTTTAGACGAATCAACAGATCGACAATAGTGGATAAAGGGTTCGTGTTTACCTAAATTTAGACTCCAGGGCAAATTAAAAACCCAAAAAATATAAGAAATTCATGTCATATTTTACATTAACTCCTTTTCGGCAACCCCCCCTAAAAGATTGAAGCCAGTAATGTGATGTTATGACCAATATCTCCCGTTGTTTAAATTAAGGTAAAGATGTTATTATGCATATTTAATTTGCCAAGTATTTCAATGATAATAACTTAATAATTAATATATTAGTAATATCGCCAAAATACGAAAAGCCAAAACTTTATAAATAATAATGCCTAGTAGTGAAATTTGCCCATTATAACCTATCGCCGAGAGTATAACTGCATACAAAACTTAATATCTAATATACGATATAGCCTTAAAAGTAAATTTGATTAAATTTAACTTAATATTGAATCTAATCTAACGTTAATTCAATCATATATCGATATAAGCAATTTTAATGAAGTATTTAATAAAAATAGGGAAAACTTAGTTGGTAAAAAAGGTTAATCAGAAATTATTGCAAACATTTTCATACAAACGGCCGCTTTGCCCATGTAATGGTCTCGTCTCAGGTAGCTTAGCTTCAAAATTGCTCGCTTGCCGAAAACTTAATGCCAGGGTACATTAAATAACGAAAGGAATCATAATAAATTAGATCAAGTTAAATCCGTAGATAGCTGTACTATTCCATACAGGCTGTTTCTAAAGTGTATCTTAGAAGGGGTCTTTAATTCGGTTACGAAATAGGATTTCTATACTTACGGTTAAATCATAGAAAAATGTAAAAAAGAAGGGAAGATGTTAAAAAGAAAATTAAATTTTTATTTATAGAATATTAATGTGAGCAGAATAAATTGTTTGAAAGCAATAAATCCAAATATTATGATAACATCATAATAAGGCTTTCTGAGCAACTAGATTTAATAAGAAGGTGCAATTTTTAATAGACAATAACTTTCAAAAATATGTGTTTGATGAATCTTTAATAGTATTAACGATTCCGGTTTTCACTACAATAAAAGGCATCTTTAGACTTATTTAATGTAATGACGTTACCTGAAATTTTTAGGGTTCGGTACCTTAAAAGAAAACAAGGAACACTTATAAGGTCACAATTAGATGAAACTACGTGATGTAGTATTATTTCTACTTTCTTTAATTTCTCCGCATCGCCGCTCAAAAGTTGTTTAAAATTAAATATTGTTATTATTCACTCCTTTCTGCTTATTTCTACTTCTTCCTAATAAATAAGAAATAGTAAATTTCTTATTTATTAGGAAACCTAATAAAAGGTGGCATTACACAAGCAGCCTAGCTTTTAAATTTTAAATTTAGACGAGATTGAAAACAGAAAAATAATATGTAGATGGTAACAACCGCGTACGCATTTATTTACAGTTGAGACGTGGCCTGAACATAAAGCTCGTATTTTCTGAAATCATCGAGTGAACGTAAATGTATAGACAGATAGGTATATATATATATATATATATATATATATATATATATATATATATATATCTACATCTACATACATAAATATTCCTTAAGCTGTTTTAAGTTAATCTTCTCTGAGTTCAATATAAAACACACTCTAATTCGAAAATGTGGGAACTATTGTCTCATATTAGACGCTGGTAACTTTGATTTTGGTACAACCTAACAGCCAAGTTTTTCGCAGTTCAAGAAAAATACATAGAAATAGCGGACGTGGGAGTAATGTTTAATATAAATTGCATATCTGTTGTTGTTTTCCACTCGCTGTGATTTAGTAGTATAAACCTAGAATTTAAAAGAAAGCCCAAGACAAAATTCCACATAGATAAAAAACATTGTCCCATTTATAAAAGCTTCGAATTTGATTACGTCTACCAGCCATTAAACCTGTATTTTAAATCCTACATATGCTGGTATCTGGCAGAGTAGTTGAATAGTAGGATAAAATAAATTTAGCCAAATACGCGTCGAATTCATACTACGAGTATTACCCGTAAATATCTTAAAATAACACTTTATTATATATATGTATAACTAAAAGGATACTACGTGAGTACGTAAGTTAATTATTTACACGATATTCGAAACTCCACATATTCAGATAATTATTTTTCTAAAACTCGCTAAAATAATATTATATATAATTTTAAATGTGATTTTCTATTTTAGGTCAAGAAACTAAGTAGTACGTGGAAATTCCAAATTTGCGTCTAATTTTTTTTCAGAAATCAGAAGCTTCCGATCTGTGGATGGACGGAAATTGTGGGCACAACAATAGGATAAGAACAATATGCTCATTCCTTTCTAAATATTTTATTTTTATTATATTGATTAAAATTAACCAGAACTTTTTTTAAAGGTAGCTGACTCGCATTTAACAAGGAAATATGAAAAATCAATTTGTCTTCGCAATGGAAAGTTAATCAGTTTATAAGCTCCAGCTGCCCTATCGATTCATTAGTTATATTTCTCAATTATTTCAGAATTTATGATTGCCGATGTGTTTAATATAAAAGTGTTAATTGAACCTTGTATTATACTTCATTTTAGTGTTATGATAGGGGAGTTTTTTAGTTTTTGGAACGAAGTTCCTTATCGCGCGTTGCGAAAGGGGGCTAGACGGAAAAAATTAAGACCAAAAGTTGTAACGACACTTTTTGCTATAGTTGCTAGCGGGCGCGCTGCAAGCCGTGCGACGTGCGCGTGTTTCTCTGTCTGTCTCTCTCTCTCATAGAAAGCGAGCCAGTTATTTTCGTTTCGTCTTTCTATTTCGCATTGAACAGTGTGGTGTCGCGACGATTATTTTTGTTGAGTGTATACAGGTTTTTTGTACATAATAAATAATAAAAAATAATAACAATAATTAATATTATAACTTAAAAGAAATAAAATGTTATTACAATTCCTTCACTAATTAATCGAAAGGAACTTCGTTCCATCCGGGTGTCCCTTGACACCTCTCAAGTTTTTTTTATTACTTTCTAACTTATCACATACATTTATTGGTTTATCATGTTTAATGACACAAGTTTATAGAACAAGAATTATAAAGGATACGACGATACAATTCTACAAATTTACATTCACGTATCGTAAACAAGTCACATTATGACTCGGCCGCAATCGGGTGATTGATTACCGTAGGAACATGAATAGTTAGACCAATATTATTCAGTTCGATGGTACCAGATTCCAATCTGCTTTGCCCTAGTGAAATTTAGAGCAAGCGCATTGAAGGCACCCATTAAACCTTCCTTGAAATATGCGACATGTATCCAAGATTTCTAAACAATTGAAACATTCAGATTCCATTGCAATTGTATTAACGTCCGTTGTTGTGATAAACGATTGTGTGTCACTTTCATAAAATTTAATTTTTTTGTTACATTTCTCTAATAAACTGATACATTTCGTTATTATTAAATTACTTTAAAAATTACGTCCATTCAATTTTGGGTTTTCTATATATATATATATATATATATATATATATATATATATATATATATATATTACATATGTATGTGTCTGCAAGCATATACGTGAAGTATATACAATAATCTATATAATATAACGAGACGAAAATTATTTTATAGCACGGAGTGAAAGAAATAAAATCAATTTCTTTAAATTAATGATATAAATTGAAAGCAATTGATTTTATAAAAAAAACTACACGGAAACAGAGTGCAGATATTAATCTCTTAAAACGAAGTAAATGGAAAAAAATAAACGCACCCACGGACATATGTGAAAATGAAAAAATTCGAGATACCTATATAATTCTCGTGATATTATTAATGAAAGCTTCTGATTTCTGAATAAAAATTAGAGACTTCAACTACTCTGCCAGATACCGGCATGTGTCGGATATAAAATATAGGTTTAGTGGCTGGTAGACGAAATCAAATTTGAAGCTTGTGTAAAAGGGACAATGTTTTTATCTCTATGGAATTTTGTCTTGGCCACTCTTTTAAATTCTAGGTATACACTACTAAATTACAGCGAGTGGACAAATTATGGCGCTCACAACTTAGTAAACTTTACGACGTTTAGACAAAAACAAAAAAAGACATTAATTTTACACTTCAGAAATTTGGTATTTAATGGTATTCATTTTCTGAATATTATACGCTGTTGAACCTACTCGCGTCCAAAATATTATTGAGTTTGGTTTTACTATCAGATGAAACATTGAAATAGGAAATAGAAGCAAAAGTTTTAAATGGAAGATTTTTTGGATTAAATAGTCCATATATTATATTGCACAATTACAAACTGAAAGTTTACTTAAAATATTTAACCCCTAAACTTGTCATATGTATAAGAAATACAGATAAATTGAATTATTTTCTATTTGCTTATCATTGAAAATTAGAAATTTTCTACTACATTAAAATTAAGATTTTTCCTAGAAACACCAGTTAATTGATATTAGCCGTGAGATTTTCAGCATAATATAATCTCTAAACGTCTAAATTTTATATCAATCAATAATACAATCTACTATTGTAAAATGATTGTTTTGTCAATAAGATTTGTGTATGTGTCAAATTAAAACATATTCCTTCAATATCCCAATATTATAAAATTGGAAATTTGGATGTCTGATGGATCCATGATTTGTTATTTTATATCTCAGTAATTTTTGAACGAATCTACATGAAATTATCATAGCATGGATTAATATATAGGTTTTATCTCAAAATCGGATACACTTCCATCTTTTATGATATTCGTTGAGTCCTTTCTTGATCATGTGTTGTTGCGTGTAAGGAAAATTCTAAAACTTAACATGTATTAACACATACCGTGTATCGCCGATTTCCAAATCTGACCATAATAGTTTTTATGATACCCCGTAAGAAATTATATAAATCGATTATGACATGAAATTATCATACAAGTAGGTAATAGCATGGATTAACACATAGGTTTTATCTCAAAATCGGAAATATTTCCATCTTTTATGATATATGTTGGGTCCTTACTTGATCATGTATTGTTGCCTGTAAGAAAAATTCTATAAGTTAACATGTATTAACATATACTATTTATCGTTGATTTCCAAATCCGACCATAATCGATTTTTATGATACCCTGTAAGAAATTATATTAACCGATTATAAATCGATAACAATGTTACCACTGAACGCGAAAGGGTTAATAAAAAATTTGACACAGAGACAAATTATATCCTGTATTTACCCGTATGCCACATTTTAAATAATGTTAATTGTACATTAAGCCTTAGCCTTAGATTTGTTGCAATAATTATTCATCATTCTAAATTACATTATGATATCCTGATTGCTCTATTTATTCCAAAACACATTAAGTGATTCCTCAATATATAGTTCCTAGAGTAGTTTTAAAATGTTGTATCTCTTTACTTCCGTATTAGATTTGCCTTATTTATTCCCTTCTTTCTCAAATGTATATTGTGGTATATATTATCTACTTTAACGTACGTCAAAAGAACTACGAAACTTTCTAAGAAAGTTAAGCCTTTTCGCAGAAATCACTTGACTCAATAACTTTCAATTAAGTGGAATATAAAGTATGTGTTTTATCCCCATATGTTTCAACGCAATACTTTATTTGAAAGAATTAGAAGACGCAAATACGATGAATTCTTTATTAATCCTATATTGATGACATTTTTGTATGTGTAAAATATATACCGGACAATACATTTAAATATTTAAAAAAAATTTTAATATTTGTAAAATTGTTTAATGTTAAATATTATATAGCCTTAATATTAAAATATCTGCATATTAAAATATCTGAACAGGTTTTATTTTACGCTATATATGTTTATGTACTCCCATATTTTCAATCATAGTAAATTTTGTTGTTCACAGTTAGCTTTGCTATGTAAGCCATATTTCAATACTTTGCTAAGTAATATTTTATCCAGAATGTTTTAAATTGTTAAACTTTTTTTTAAACGTTTCCATATTTTAACAATATATATACAAGTTATCACCGCACTTACGTGGGATCTCAAAAGTAATATGAAATTTGATTTTTAATCCGATTAAGTTAGTGTTTCTTCAGTTTTGATTTACACAGGGCGAGCCACATAATTGTAAATGTCGATTATGCGTACAAACAAAGTTAGTCGATTGAGTTTTATTCGCTTCCACTAAACTTCTTATTAAATAAATAACATTAATTAATCAGTAAACTTTTTTGGCCTAGCAAACCCCAACATACCCACTAATAAACCCCAGTCAACAAATGCTACAGGGTTTTATTACATGTAAAACTTTTACTGTCCAGACACGCATAGATTTAACATCATTCGTAAATATTAACATATTCCCTAAGAGCCAATATGAACTGAGTATCATTCTGGAAGTAAAGACCCACTAGTTTCAACATCTTTTAACATCTAAGGCGTAATAATTCACGCACAAATTTGCAAATAATTGTATATTTTTAATGTTTAAAAAATGGTCTCTACACTAATATTTACAAAATTATTTCGACACAAAATAGTCTTTGAGGTAGATACGATACATATTCAGCGTGTAAAAAAGCCAAATATATTTGCACAAGTAGTGTGTTTTGTAGTGACACCATATTTTGGCACATTTTTGTGGACTACAGGACCTATTTAACTATATTATTCAAATTCTTAGTAGCATGTAGAAAACTCATCGTTTCTCAGTGTAGTAACATATATATATATATATATATATATATATATATATATATATAACGTTTTCATTAACTCTGAAATGACAATATGACAATTTGTGCATTCCTTAACTTAAATAGATTAAAATGGAAAATTGTAAAGAAAATGAAGTCATCCAATCGCATTGTCCGACAGTGAATTGCTTTGGCTTAACGCCGTGAACTCGATGTGTATTTTGCTTGTTTATTTTATAAAGAACGAGGGTTAGAGTGAAGCGAAATGTGATTACTTTGTAAGCTTACACTGAAAAGTTTCAGAGAATGGTAATTTTGAATGGGCGCCAATCGAATAAATTCGTTTTTCGACAGTTTTTACTGTATTAGAACAAAAATAATTTGTTCTTTATTACCAATTTAATTACGAAAATTGTTTTTGTAGAAGAAGTCTCAATATTTAACATAATTACATTTAGAAAGAAGTAATTGTATTTCAGATAGAGAGCGGTCAACTTCTTCAATAACAACTTTCATTGAAGATATTGGTCAGACCTCATTAGAGTAGATGTATTTACATTACTACAATGGAGCACAATACCTTATAAGAAATTACACATAGTTTGCCCTGAACATTTAGTATATATACATAATGTATTTATTTAAATTTATACATTGTTAATTTGCGATATTCCAACAAAATTCACAGTTTATATATAATTAGCAATTCGCACGCACAAAGCGAATACTACGTGCAATTTTCTCTAAAATGTACAAATTTCATCCTTACAAGAATTATAAAAACTCCTTGACTCTGAATTGGTTCACCAGACATTAAAATTAACCCACCACTGGTGACGTCAAGTTGACTTACATAACTGGTGACGCCGGTCCCACGTACCGGGATTTTTAACTTAAGAGTTTGGATTAATTAACAAATACATACTACTTCTTTAAATAAGATGTAAAAGCACAAGTTTTTTTACAATAAATGGTAAGGGTTTCATAAAATACGGATCGTTTATTAGACATTACACAACTGGATATAAAATATTAAAATTAATATGGTTTTTAATAAACTTATTTCAAAAATAAAAAAAAAAAATCTTATAATTTGGTAACTAGATCAGTCTTTGTCAATCTTATGACACTAGAAACTCTTATAAAATAAACAAAACAAAAAAAACCTGTTAAATCACTCTTCTACAACAGCCAAAAACTTACGCAATAAGGCACTATGTGCTCAAGACACAAATATTTCTTGCATTTATGAAACGTGTACTTGGTTTTTCTGTTTTTTTTTTCCATCCACACTTAGTTTTCCATCCATATAGCACCGATCATTTCTGGAATTACCAGCCGGCTCGGGAACATCATCGATCTTCAAACTTTCTGTAAGAGAGACATCCTCGATTCTTGAGACAGAGTCTCAAGAATTGAGGCAAGAGAGGAATTGGTGTTCAACTGTGTCTACCGTTCTCTTATGTAAGGTTCAATTAGTCCCATGGTCAAATTCTCAATGAAATGACGGTGTTGAGTCTTATGTTTTGATTATTGGCTGTTTGTATCACCTAACTGTTTATAGCGCTATAATTCAGCATAGCGTAAGACCGTAGGTCAACGCCTTGTTGCTCGTACACAATTGTAATTAGTACATAAATAATCTAGAATATCGACTCCGCCCTTAGTGACGTTGTGGCTCAAAATTATATCGGATTTTTGAGTTTCGGCATCGCCTTATCATCACTATACATAGTTCTAATTAGTAGTACATTATTTCTTGCCCTTGGGACATGTGATACCATGTTGTTGCGAAATCCAAACATATGTGACTTTACACTTCGACTACGCAATATATTGAAGTCAGGAGGAATTTCCTTCTTGTTCTTTTAGTTGCTCCAACTGTTGTTGGACTTTTCTCAAGCAACGCTTCAGCTAAGGGTATACTAGTGTACCAGTGTTGTGACATTGTGACTAGTATTGAAAATCGGGTAGCATAATCTTTGAACCACAGCTAGGCCAGAATTATCAAGATCAGCCAAGTCAAGGTCCATACAGGCCCTTTATTTGACTGTTTTCCTGCGTAAATTTCCATATTAAATGTATAAAACATTTTAGCGTCACAGGGAGTTTGAATCTTGATTTGGTTTGTTGGAATATATTATTGAAATTAACACCTTTTAAGAAAAGCTTCCAATTTTTCATTAATAGTCACAAAAGCAATTTTGGATTAATTTCTCAAATATTTCTCTGACATTGCAAATCTTGTCATGTAATTTTTTTTGCTGTCTCGTGTTACCATGAATGAATCTTGAAACTTACAGAAGAAATTGAAACCTCGAACAGGCATAGAAAGTCGAAATATTTGATAAACCGTTCGAAAAAGGTCATCAACATTCAGATAGTATCAAATCCATCAAGCATCGTATCTCGTTGGGGTTAGTTGGTCTCACATATGTTTCTCTGCTATAAATATCTTTGATGGTATCAATGTCATAGTTGGTATGCTTGACGATAAAATAATTAATAATGTCATCTAATAGAGTCTCCAAATTCTAAAAGGTTCCCTTTCACCTGAGATAGCCAGTTTAGGTCCTGGTAACTGAGTAATAATATTAAAACTATTAGTAAGAACAGATTGGCGAGGGGGATTTTTACTCCATTTTGTGGATTTGTTCTTCCCAAATAAAATGACGAGTTACAATTACCTGAAAATTCTCCGTCACTCAAATTGTCTACGCTCTTCGAATTGTGTATTTGATCTGGTGCGAAACCTTAATGTTCGTTATCACTTCCAACTTCACTGTCCGGTGATGTTTATAATCTGTCTTCATCAGATAATGCCTCTTCTAGAAGAGCCTGAAGAGGAAGCTGTATATTTTTCTAAGACATGCTGAAACAAAATAGGTAGATAAATTTAAAAACAAGAGCAATTTTTTTTTGTAAAATATCGATAAACTATCGAAACGTTAACAAATCACAATAATACAATAAAAATAATTTCTAAATAATAATAACTAAGTTTTATCAAATATGTTAAATAAAAAAAACAAAAATAACCATTAGACTTACATAGTTTGCGACGCCGGTCTCATGCACCGGGTTGGCGACAAAACTATGAAACGAGTGCCTGCGCGGCATTTGTGGCAAAGACTGACGGTGGGGGATGGGCAATAAGGCACCTATTTCAAATCACAACACTAAACGATGCCAGATGAAAGAGTTATTCGACTTTATCGAACCGCCCGGTCTCACAGACATATACGTCACTAGTGGCGGGTTAATTACCTCACTTCACGTAATCAGCTCATAGTTTTAAGGTAAGCTAGAATTTGTGAGGACACCTCGGCTACATTCAAATTGAAACAATCCCGTGTTTATGGCAATCGCACACAGACAAAAAATCATTGTGTCATAATTATAACAATCTCTGCTCTCAATTTAGTAATTATACCGTTAGAAAATAATTTTAATAGTTTTCCGGTTCTATATTTAACACATTACATTTGGTCATTGAATTAATAACTTTTCGCGTATAGATACTTGTGTCAACGGAAAACTAGCTACTGCGAATCGGGAACATAATGAAAGGGTAGATAAAAACAGAAATATTTAAAAAAAATTGATACCTACTATTGTATTTTTAAGTAAGCTAGAATTAGCTTTTCATGGTCACGATGAAAGTGATATACTGTAAATCGGGATAATTACGTCCAGGGCTTATTGTTTTTTTGCGATTAAACTATTAACACATTTTCAATCTCTTACACCTTTATTACGGTTTTCAGGGCTGTAAGGGTGAAGTTAATATCATTTAATTTGTTCCGTGGCCGACGTTACACTTGACGAAATTTGTTTAAAAACTCCTCAAACTTAATTTATTTCAAAAACGGTAGACGAAATGTGGACGTTAATAGGAGGAAACAGGTTACAAATATAATAAAGTACGTGTCAAATGATAATAAAATTGAGGACCATTTTCTTGGTTTTATAAATATACCTTGCAAACGAACGGTACAAAAATTAATCGAACACATTTCTCATTAAATAAATAATTATGATCCTAGCAGTAAATTAGTAGCGCAATGTTAAGACGGCGCATTCGGTTATGTTGTCGGAGTTAAACCGTGTTCAGAGATAAGTGTGAGATACGCAATGTTTGTACCCTGTTATGCCCATATTCCTAATTTAGTTTTGTCAAAATCTACAGATAATATTACTAAGTGTAAGACATCTTTTGTCCGTCTCACGAAATTAGTCTTCTTTTTCTATTTAGTAAATCGACGAAGTTTAGTTAACTTTTGGCTGAGATTGCGAATCCATTACAAGGTGGCAATATAATTCTCATATAGTAAATACCAGACATGTACATGGAATATATTCTACAAATACATTTCGGGTCATAAAATGTAACTCTGACAACTGAGACTAAATTTATTTTTCATTTACCGATTTAAATATTACAAAATTAGATGATTTTTAATTTAATTTATATTTAAACTTTTTTTCCTCTTCATCTTTGCACATACTGATGTAATATTTTACGTTATCTAAAGTAAAACACTAAATATAAATATAAAACCATAAACAAAAATATCAAATAGGTAGTTTATTAATAGTTTCGGTGCAGTATTTGCGTATCGGAAATGCATAGCATAGCATGTATCGGAAATCGCGGACATTCTATGAAGGAGGCGAACTAACTTGAATTCCAAAGAGTATTACAGCAGGATATTTAGAGAAATAGTAATTAACTTATTAGTGAAAATTAACGATAGATTTCGATCATTTGGATCCTTGGCCTTTCTAGAATTATTACATTCAAATAAATATTCCGAATAAAGTGAATCATTTCTCCAAAACATATTTTCATTCGTTACAAGTCTATTATCCAAAAATATTTGATTTTATAGTATTAATTTATAGAAATATAGAATACTTCAAAATTTACATAAATATATAAAGAAACAACTTTTATGTTATGTTCATTTTCAGAAACTTTTAATGTATGTAAATTAATTTTAATTTTAATCTCTTCTTCTATGGCTGCTGTTGAAAGATCATTTTCAAGTTTAAAACGTTTTTATACTTACTACAATAATACGTAAAGTCAAGAACGACTCTCTGGATAAGGTACAAAAAACACTGAAAAGAATAACTTTGTCACGGATTTAAAACATATCTTCGTTTTATGACGACTTTTTAAACCATTATTTAGTAAAAGAATGATAGATAGAAGAGATTCGAAAAGCAAATAATTTCTAACGTTTTGACTGCACGAATAAATACTTAAAAATAAAAAAAAATATTATTAACATATATAAAATACATATATAAAAGTAATAAATTTTGTATCGCAAATCACTGAATCAAAATATAATAAGTATTCCTAAGTATGTGTTTCCTTTCAAATGTAGACTGATAGACATAGTTTTTTATGTTAACAGGCTTTTTCAAAGCCGCCTAGGTGTATATTATAATGAAGAATGAAATAAGAAAAGAATGAAATAAAAAATATGAAATCAACAACATTTTTACATTTACGTATATTATATGCGCGGTCCGTGGCCTATATATATGTCCGATATATATATATATATATATATATATATATATATATATATATATATAAACGGGAACTTATAGGAATAAATCATATCAGAGTTACATTATTATTATTTGATGTATTTTATATGGCGATATGAAGAGAATATTGTTATTTATTGTTGAGATATCGTTTTTACCCACTTCAGTCATTAAAAATGCGAATAAATAAAAAAAACGATGTAAAGTCCACAGACGAGCGTTTTGATACTGGTACATTAAAATGATTAAAGTTTATTTTTGAATATTTTTAATATATAACTAAAATCCATGCGCTTAATCTGCTAGAAATGCTTTCTACGACGTTTTTTTATCATTTCCTGAGGAATACGTTCCCATTCAGGGACGATCACATTTTTAAGTGCCTGAATGTTTTCTGGAGCTAGTTTTAAGGCTCTGACGCATCGTTTGAGCTTATCTTATATGTGTTCTATCGGATTTAGGTCGGGACTTCTAGATGGCTAGTCTAACCGACGAATTCCGAAGCCTCCTGTATACGCATCAACGTCTCTAGTGCGGTAGGCATAAAAATGGACTCGCCTCCAACTGCTGTTAATGCGGGTTGGGCTTGAGGAATAAGAACCTCTGGTATGTACCTTTGTGCATTATGTGTACCATTTTCAATAAAAACTAACTCGATACGGTCATCTGAGTTAATACCAGCCCAAAACATTACGGAGCCGTCACCGTAAGGGGTGATTTTCTCAAAGCACACTTCTGCGAAGTGTTCTTTTCTTCGTAAGACTCGCCGACGTCGATCCTCACCACTAATCGTTATATGAGGTTCATTGGAGAATAAAACACTATTCCAGTCTTGTTGAGTTCATGACGAAAAATTTTGAGCGAATCTCAATCTGGCAAACTCGATACTCACGGAGCAATGTAGGGCTCCGAGCTGGGGGATAGCTACGTATATTGACGGCCTGAAGTCTCCTTCTGACTGTGCATAGACTTACTCGTGTACCTCTGACTTCCTCGAGGTTGTGTTTGAGATCTACTTATGTAACTTGATGATTTCGTAGTGTTAGACTGACTATGTTCAGTGGCTCAGTGCACCGTTTTCTTCCAGAACCGGGCCTTCTCCTGACGGAGCCCGTTTCTTGGTATCGTTGCCAGGTTTTTTGGATGGTGGAACGGCTTACATTATATTGCTGAGACACATAACATTGGTGAATTGGAAGGCTGTACCCTCTTCGAGCAGGGCAATAATTTTACTAGTTCTGATCGTTTTTTCAATCATACTGAGAACAGCAAACAGAAGTGAACTAATGCAGCAAACAGCAGAAATTTAATTAAAATTTATTCGTTAATATAAAAAACGTAACAAATGAAAAAGAACTCAATGAGAGTTGGATTTAATTTACCGCCAAAAGTACGTTTTTGTCAGTGAAAGAGAATTTTCATTCAAAAAGAAAAAATTTCAAATTTAGAACATTCATTGTTATGTGCCAGAATACATTATACCTACCAGTAACAATTACAATTAATATAACTCTTAATAAATAATATTTTGTTAATAATATGACAAAATCAAAACCGCCCGTTTTTTATGCAAAAGAGTATATATATATATATATATATATATATATATATATATATGTATATATATATATATATATATATATATATTTCTTTTTTTTATAAAAAGCACTAAACCTAAAAAGCACTGCACGCCACTGCATTGCTAACATATGTTTACAATAAAGCCAGGGAAGAAGAAAAGTTCGAAAATAGCAATAAGCAATTTCAATAATGTTAAATGTTTATTTTTTGCCTACGATGTTACGAATTTCATAAATTTAAAATCGTTACAACACAACTCTACTTTATGTCATTAACATTACAAATTTATAATATTTCAACTCACGTTTATTAAAAACAGTTTTTGACATCGCATTTTGCATTCGTACGATCTTTTTTATGGTTGCAGTTATTCACCATACTTTTTTTATGATCCGAGTATAAATTCTGTCAGATTTGTTTAGTAAAAATTTAATCACAGTGAAATTTTTCTGTAAACATATTGTGTAGACATTAACACTGTTATTATATTTCATTAAAACCTTATCATTCGAATTACTCCCTCGCTCTTTATAAAACAAACTGTTTCACTTCGCTTTGCTTTTCGATATAAGTCAATTTAATTTTTATTCCATCAATATTACACGTTGACTTCATTTCATTTTTAATTTACTCTTTTCTTATATATAAATAAAGTTACGTTAATGCTGTCCAACTGAGTTGATGTCTTCGTTAGTGTTTATGTATTTTACTAATATTTTTTATTTCCTTTATATTACTTTATATAATATACGGAAATGAACTTTCTGTGACGTGAATTGCATTAAAGAACTTTTTAATGACAATTTAAAATTTATATTATAATTGTAAATAAATATATAATACATTGTTCCATACTGGTGTAAAGTTAACTATTGATATTTTGATAACAGAAATCTTCATGATCAAAATCAGTTTACACGTTCACTTTTGCAGGCAGGATCCTATTTCTAATTACGTGGATTTCTTACTAGTAATGGAATCCCGCGGTCGAGTTGCAGATCGTTGCTAAAACAGCAGTGTCAGCCAACTTTTTTCAAATTTTTAGTTTTTTTTTACGAAATGTTTTTTTAATTTAATTTTTTGGCAATTTAAATTGATTGGTTAAATTACTTTTCAAATATAGAAATCCACTTACGTTCAAAATGCTGGCATTTCACGATTCGTGTCTTATTTACTTAGTTTCCTCCATAAAATGTGAGTTGGCATATAGCACAATCTATTTTAATATTTTTGCAACAAGCGCCTATATTTATAATATTTATTTTAAGAATTTATTTAAGAATTAAGATAAGAAATACGATACCCAGCACAACGTGATAGGTTAAAATATATTTGTATTATAAAACTTGGAATATAATGATTCACATTCATATTACCTTTTATTAAACGTCAAACCCCTGTGAATAATATATCCACATAAATTTATTGACTTTCTTGTAAAAAAATTTCTTAACATAATACATTTATTTTTGTTCAGCTATGTCACATTATTCGTATTTATTTAAATGTACTTAAAAAGGAATATTTACAAAATTATGAAACTCAATACCAGAAAAGTTATATAAAAATAAAGACACAAGTAAAATCGATTTTATATGGCCAAGTCGATTAATCATTAATGGAAGTAAGGTTATTTAAAAGTGTTTTAGTTAAGTTGTCAAATTATATTCCATAGATAATAATGGCTTGAATAATATTGCTCTTGAAAAGTTCTTAATATTTTTACTCCAGTCACCGCTATCGTATTCAAGACTTCCCTGACGACTTCTATATTTCCTTAAAATTAAAGGAAGCATACATTTCCTAATCTAGTTTTATCCCCTACTTCCATCCTCTAACTTAAACTTATAATCTTTGAATATATTTTTCAGAATCAATTAGATCCTTTTTTCGTCGGTTTCAACTTAATTTGTAATATTTATAAGTTTAGCATTGAATAACACTCAATTTGTGATAGTTATGTCCTTCAACTCTTGATAATAACTTCATCCACGAGCTCCTTTGAGGGTTTTGTTATTACGTTACATTTATGTACTTATAATCATTTGAATTAAAATTTGTTACAAAATAATTTTTATGTCACGTTTTAAGATGTACAAAAAAAATTTAAACTAAATGTTAATTTCTTATTCATAACTTATTATAGAGGAAACAATATGCTATATAATCACGTCAAAAACATTCTAACTTAATTTTTATTTAGAAAACCAAAAATATATCTGATCTATTTGAAGACTGATGTAGTCTTACAAATAGAATGGATAATACTCAATATCTGTAAGACAATATTTCTCAATGGCCAATGTTAAAAATAAATCTCATTTTTCTGATACATCAGTCTACCAAATAAAATGGATAATATTCAATATCCGTAAGGCAATATTTATTAATGGCTATTGTCAAAATTTGTAAATATGGTAGAACTTTATTTAAATAATTTTGTTAATAAAAAATAATCTAAATTTCTATATATTTCCATAGTACTTAATTACGATGTTAATTAAAATATTCACGTCATTGCCCGAAAATTAATTTGTCTTAAAATTCCTAATATAATTATATATAATATCTTCATAAATAAAACTGCAAAGATATACGGTATAACACCCCCCTTTTTACATTCCTAAAAGCACTACCGCAATCACATACCACCCAGAAAATTCTCATGCCCACCTTCATGAACTCAACAATATTACCATGTTTTTACGCTGTAAGGAACTAAATTTTGCCCCATATAATTAGTTAGTTTTTATATTATTTCAAGTTTATTTTTTTTTATATTGGAGAAAGTAACGTTTAGTTGAAACGAACTTATGTTTTTGCTGTGTATGCAGTTTAAAAAGCTGAATGGTCCTGTGGTATAAAAAGCATCTACAAAATAAAAAGCGTGCATGTACTTATGTACGCGCGTGAGAAGTTATACTTCTTTGGCATCATTAAATAATACATACGGATAGATAACCTCAATTATATTGGAGCACTTGAAAAAGTCTATAAACACTACTTTTTCACTAATATTTACGAATAGTAAATATATTAATCAAAATATTGAATTTAAATCACTATTGAATAAAATTATCAGCACATATATAAATCGCACTTATATGAAATTAAAATACGTGTGTGAATGTAGACACTAGAAACATGTGGATAAATACTATGAATATGAAAACAATGAACAGAGTCGCCTCTGTTCACTGTTTTCATGTTCGATGGTGCCAATAGCTTTTGTTTCGAGACTGCAACCGCTGCAACTTCATACTGTAACTTTTGTGTGACGAATCTTAAAATTTCACTCTCATAATTTTTTCATAACGCGCCTAAAGAAGTACAACATCAAAAAATTTTATAAGAAAAATAGAAAAAAATTACAAAAAAAATTATATGATTATATCCGTTTAATACGAATTTAATTGCTTAATACGAATTTGCATAAAATTTTTCTTTGCTAATATCCCACCTGAAGATGTTGTAATACAACGAAACCTAGGTCGTGGCAAAGAACTTAAAGAAAGTAGAAATAACACTACTTCACGTAATTTCATTTAATTATGAATTGAATTTTTTTTTGAGAAATAATGGTTCGTGGTCAGTAGTTTTCTCTACTTTAACTTCTGCGCATATTAATTTATAATCCATTGTCAACGTCCAGGTAAAGCGATAGATTACTTCTCCTTCGAAGTTGTGACTCGAAAAACTTATTAAGGGAACCTGACGTCTCTACTCAACCACCATATCAAAGACCGGAAAAACAAAATTCTGTCGGTCTCTAAGTTCTAGAAATATGGTGGACGTGGAAGAATCTCCCAATGAAAATATAACGAATTCTAGTGGACGATTTTAGGCGTGTGGCCGTACGTTATCGTGAATGCATTGAACTTTTGTTTTTACGTTTGATTTTTATTTCTTTGCGAAGTCGGTCAAGTTCGTTGCAGTATATTGTTGAGTCTACTGTGGTATTTCTGGTAGTACCTACCTATATAAAATTTATTTTATAGTCCACCAAACAGATAAAAAAAATGTTTTCTACGAAACTCAGTTTTTGGAAGTATAGACTTTGTGTTCCACTTGGTTTTGACTTTCGAATAAAGCGCTTTTATTTGCATATTCGACGAAGCCTCTCTTAAATATTTGAGAAAATATTTGTGTAATATTTAATAACGATAAACTTACATTATAAATGTACTAATAAAAACTCAAACTTCCTACAATAATAACTAATCTTATGGACGTCCTTTGTTACTGCCGTGTTTTCAATAGTTTTTTGACTTAAATCATTTTAAACTGCTTATGTGTAGTGTAAACAAAATAGTAAACTAATCTTTATAGAAATATTCGTATATATCTTATATTCTAATTTAATTTTCCATCTTGTATTACAATTTATTGAGTAATTAACTTTGCTTTACACACAAAAGGTAACTATAGCCAATTATTTAAACACCAAAACAAAATCAACTGCAAGCCAAAAAACCGATACGGTAAAATATTTGAGAACATACTCGTACATTTTTCATATTTTACACGCTTTATTATTATTTTTAATTATTGTCAAACACTTATTGTCCACATCTAAATATGACAATGAAGGTTATCTTTAGTTTTATCTACTTTAATACTACACTTTTATTATTCCTTGAAAAGGTATCCGATTAAAAAAAATTTTCACTGTTTAAGAAAAAAAATTTATTCATTTCGTGTATGTAAAATATATACGATATGGTGGAATATATATACGATATGGTGAATAAGCTTTAAACACTTCTTTTGGAAAAAGCGTCAGGAACCAATGCGAATACTTATTTCAGATAATATCAATTGCAGTTTATATTTATATACTATGATAAATTTGAAAATAATAAGGGGGCTTAACATGCTTCATTGAAGGTAAATTGGGACAACTCTTAATTGAATGAAGAATGTCAAAAATATTCTTTGCGAAACTATGTAAGCTGTATAGGGATTCTAGTCTTATGGGTAGCTACTAAAAATGAGTCTATTTTTTATGAAAATTATTAAATACTTGCATCAAAAGTATATAACTCTCAGTTTTATCAGAGATAAGAAATTATTTTTGTATTTAATTCTTTGCTATCGACCAATAAAGCAGGGAAAACCGGGACAAGAAACACGTTACAATATGGCATGCTTGTTTAATTACGTAAAAATTGTCAATTTGGTATCCTGAACATACTTCTCATCTTTCAACTAACATTTTTTATTGAAATTTTCTTCTTATTTCAATTGAGCATTATTAAATTTTAACTTTTCTTATGCCATGTTCGCTACGTTATTACCTAAAATGTTATAATTAAAATCGTTTCTCTTTATTGTCTCATTTTATCTTGTAAATATCGTATATTGATATAAAATAACATAATCATTTCCAAAACATTTTTATAAGGCGAATAGACTTGCACGTAACTTTCACAAAGCCTTCTTCATTATTGCATTACAACGAATAAAACGAGACATTTTGAAAAAAAATTCTACGGAAACAGAATGGTTTCAACAACCGCGGTTCCAAAGTTTTCATATAACCTCAGGACAATATAGTTTTGATTATTTTAAACGCAGTTACATATGTAAAGCTATATATATTTGGAAGTTCTCAAGACCTGAAGTTATTGCTGAAAATCGTACAACGCCTTTATCTGCAATAAAGAAGTACAAAATAATGCATCTATAATTTTCCACTACTTCCAAATACGTGTATATCTAATGATGAACAGTTGTATAGCAGTTTAAGTTGATGGCGAATACGTAAATATTTGATTCAACTTAGACTGCTGTACAAATGAATTGGCTGAACGTTGAAAATAAAGAGGTAACTTTTTCACTCAAAAGAATAAAACAGTAAATTGGCAAAACAAAAAATGGAGCCAGCGCACCGCATTGTTTGCAGAGAAATTGTATTGGCTCGGGAAGCTAATGTGCAATTTGGTCGCAGAAGTATTGTAAAAGAAATAAAGGAATAGAGCAGCACCGGCGAAGATTACATTACTTTTAGGCTAGTACATGAAGACATTCGGTAGAAAATTTTGCTTTAAAAGAATTCCAATTAAAGCACTTTGCCCGTCTTAAATTCTTATCTATTCCATGACTCATTATTAAATGTACTAGATACTAGTATAAAGATACAGTATATAAAGTTAAATTAAAATACATGTTTTTGTACCAAATTGTCCAAAATGTTAAAACAAACCGTAGCGAAAGGGTTAAAAGAGAAAATATTAATAAAGCGTGAAGAGATGATAGTCTTAAAGTTTTTTGTTTTTTAGTGATACAAAGTAAATATAATTTATGCATTTGGCGATGTGTTTTTTTAATTTTACTGTTATAATATTACTATTATTTACAAGAATCAGTTATGTTCCTAATAATATCTTATAAGGTATGTATATTTTGAGAAGAGATATGATTTTTGTACCACCTTTTATTAGAAGTGCAGTTTTGTAAAGATTCTTTAATAAGACGGCAAAATTGCAGCTTATAACTATTGAACGTTACTTTTCAATTAACAAAAACATGAGTTATTTATTAAACGATATAAAACAATACGAACTCTAAGTTATTTATACTTATCGTGAACGTTACTTTAGACGTTGATGATATTCTCAATTTCTCGAGTCGTAATTTTATGTTTAATTGATATCTTATAAGGTTTTGTATATTTTAAGAAGAGATGGCAGACTGCAGCTTATAACTATAGAACGTTACTTCTCAATTAACAAAAACACGAGTTATTTATTAAACGATATAAAAAAAAACACGAACTCTAAGTTATTTATACTTATCGTGTACATTACTTTTAGACGTTGACGACATTCTCAATTTCAGGAGTCGTAATTTTTTTGGTCCATTAAGACATCGTCTTTAAGAAATGAGCAATTAAATTTAGTCGACAAAATTCGAAGTCGGTTAACAGTATTGCCATCATATTTTATTGTTACAAGCAATGCATTTTTCCTATCAGAATAAATAAAAATTATGAGTAGTTACAAAGGCGTACGATAGGATAATATATTATTGGTTAAATATTAGTTAAAAGTAATGCTGTAATAACCACTTAATTTTTGCTGTTTGATATTTAAAATTTTGTGTTGATTTTGGCAGCAACTGACTTCGCTTCAACAATTTTATATACGTTAAGCTTATTTGATCCGAATCTATAGTCATCAATAGTGGGTTAAATAAATATTGATTGATTAATTTTGTTATGGATAACTTTTCAACGTTTTTCTTTTTCGGTTTTATAATAAATTTTCTCAGCCCATAGAAATCTATCGATACCAGTTTTTTACTGATGTAGTATAATTATGGTATGTTTTTTATATTTTTGCAAAAGTTGTGTATTATTTATGATTACTTTATATTAAAATGTATATAATTTATATAAAAATTATGTCTAAGAGGAAAATACGACTTGAAAGGTAAATGTTTGAGGTTTTGATTGAATATTCTGTTCGATGACAGTTACGTTGAGTTGTTTCAAAGCTACTGGTTACTTTGCTGCTAAATCTATTTATAAAATAAAACTATAAGATTGAATTCTGTACATGAAAAGTATTTTAAAAAGCGAGATAAATTTAGCGAATAGAATGCTAGTAAAATCCAGAAAACCTATTTTTAGAATTTTTGCTCTCTGTTCGTTAATTTGTTCTTCAATCACGCAAAATCTGTTGCACGGTATTTGATTAAATTTCATTCGATAAGAGTTTATATTCTCGAGAAATTTATCAGGTTTTATAGATGTGAACAGCCTTTTTTATATTGATAAAATCCTAAATATTGTTAAAGAGATTTTTGGATATTATAGATATGAAACAATACTCTGCCTTTGTGAATATTAAAACATCGGCACTGCTACCATATCCTATTAGCGTTTTCAGTAATGTTAAAGCTCATAGATACATTACGGTATGGTACTGCCAAATTCATCCATTAGCGTTTTAGTAAACTTTATGCTCGCAGAGTTCTGAGAGAAAAAAGCACAAAAAAATTTATAATAACTTCTTATACCGAATTCAACGTGAACGAAGTCGCACAGTTAGTAGATTGTAAAGTCACGCGCGTCCAGTAAAAGATGATTGATTTTTGTCGTTATAATTATATGATATTGTTTTCGACAGACTGTGTTGTGAAAATTGTTATTATAATTGTACTAAATATACACCAATACCATGTACGCTGAGATGTATGGTCTGTATATACTTCCTTAACTCTGTACATATAAACTTTCCTTAAGTCTGTGCCAAAACACTCACAGATTTAAGGAAAGTTTATAAATACCTAAATGTTACATTTTGCTCATACTAAAAACGTATATTTTTAATTTCAATTTTGGCTTTATTATTTTCAGCTTTCCCTACGGAAATAATTTTTTGTTCCAATTTGGCATTCGGGTATGAACTGTTATGAATGCTCATAACACGCAAGTATTATTTTCCAGAAAATAATGTTCAAGTGTCTATATATTAAAATATCATCACAAGAGACGAGAGCAGTTGAACAGATTACAAGTTTTCACCACAGTCGAGCAGAAATCTCGTATCGCATGTCACGTTTAATCCTTTAATCCGATTAGGCTAATGTCTTCTGTTTTCATTTGGGAAAAGCGAGCCGCGTAAATGTTAATATCCTTTATACATACAAATAAAGCTGAATCTATTTCGGCCAGGCCACCGATCGTGACAGCCATTGTAAGTTTCATTTAATTCTCTTAATAATCCGCTTATAGCGACTAATTAATTGAAAAGAATACAATTAGCGGAGCCGTTATATATATGCATATTGCAGATTCGTATTTGCTGGATTGTAAAAAGGAAATTTGATAAATTATATTTTTTTATTAAAATGAAGTAGTTACCGTAACAATTGGCTATGAAACGCATGTAATATTAATTATTTGATTAAGTTTAAACGAAAACGCGGACAATCATTCTTATGACCATTGTTGAAATTCTACATATTACAATTCATGACTAATACACTAGTTGATTGCCATAGTTCTTCACTGATTGTAAAAGTTTTAAGAAAATTTTTAATCAAAGTTTATATAAAAAAATTTTAGGCAGATTTAAACTATTATTCCGCCAAATAACAAAGTATAGGTATAATTTTCTTGTTACACTACATGAAAAATTTGCATGTATTCTAGGCTTTTAGTTATTTCTAGAAAAGTTGTTTTCAATAACAAAATAATAGTTTTATTTTCTTATTTTATTTTTATGAAATAATTTATGAACTGTCTCTCAACAATCTATTGAAAAGATATTTTTAATTTTATTATATAAGACGAGAAGCTGGCCGAATCGCACGTTGCGATGTGCAACCAGAACGTTTCGACTCGCATCGAAATGCGCCATCAGATTTTTACATAAAAAAATTGAGGGCCGTCATAGGATGCCTCGTAGATGTTGAATATCTAAATTTTTTTGTAGTTTTATAATGTAATATTTTTATTTGAATTAATTGAAAACGGAGAAATAAATGTTCAGTTAGTTGATAATGATATATTAATTTAATTTAATTTTTATGAAATTATTTATCCCAAAAATATTTTTTTCCGATCTGTTTACAATATGTTTAATTTTATAATACTGTTAGCTGACAAGACGCAAAGCTGGTCGAATGGTACGTCGCGACGTGCCATTAGAGTATTTTAACACCCATCCGAACGTCATTAGATATTTTACATCAAGAAGAATAATAAAAATGTATTTATATTTCTTTACACGAATCTATAGATGGGTGAAAGCTGTAGTGGGTAAAAGGTCCATGTTTGCCTAAATTGAGACTCCATGGCAAATTTCAAACCCAAAAAGTTGTAAAAAATTCATGTTATATTTTACATAAACTGACTACACTAAATATCTCAAAGTTGCTTAAGATTAAAACCAGTTTCATCTTTGTCAATTTGGGATTAATTCAATCCAGTGGTGTGACGTTATGGCAAATTTCTGCTGTTGTTAAATATGAGAGAAAGATGTCATTTATTTATTTATCTTATTTATTTGAAACCTATGATGAATAGTCACCTTACGAACTTATTGCTACAGGAGCAATATCTTACAGTTAACCATAGTTACAGTTCATTGAAAACAAAATGGCATAGTCATAAAACTACACATTATAAAAGTATGTAAAAGATAAAAAAATTGAAAGCGACAAAGGAACAAAAAATATAGGCAGAAAGCCATACATTTAAAATATAAAATAATAGAAACCAAAAAAAGAGACTAAGCAAAAAAAAACTAAATAAAACTCTAAATTGATATGTTTAGTGGGGTTTTAGATCTGGATTGAGAGGAACGATGGGTAATGAAAAGAATTAAAGGAAGTGAGATATCTAAGCAAATACAATTTTTAAGCTAAATTTAAGGAGGGTATAATTTTTTCAGACGTCTTTTGAAAGCTGGCAGTGATTGCAAAAATCTGAAGTCGGAATTCAGTCTCTTCCATATTTTGGCAGCATGAATAGTGAACGAATGCTTATTGAAAGAAGTAGAATGTTTGGGGATAAGGAGCTTAAGAAGTTTGTCAGAATGTATGTGTATATTATGAAATAGACAGTCGCTAGAAAGGGTTGAGAATTTTGCTGAAAGATAAGAGGGAGTGTAAGGGTTATTTAAGATGTAATAAAGTAGTGAAAGAATATGAAAATTGCGTCGGTTGCAAGTGTCCATCCATCTGAGCTGCATTCTGAGGTCAGAAAGGTGATCAAATCTTTGAAGGTTAAAAATATAGCGAATACATAAATGTTGAAGTCGTTGAAGTTTGCTAAACAATTGTTCTGAAAGATCTGGATCGCACAATAATTATACATATATAATTGGCCAAGTATTTGAATAATTAATAATTTAATAAATTGACTTATAAATAATAAAGCTAAAATGCGAAAAACAAAAATTAAAATTAATAACTAGGCGTTATTATTTTTAGTTTGGGCATGAAGTTTACCCATTATAATCTATTGCTGAGAGAATAACTGCACACAAATTTAATATCTAATACACAAGTCATATTATCTTATTCATTGTAATATTATTTTCCCCTGTTTATTGTACTTTTATATGAAGGTATCATATTCATCTAAGTAGCGATAATTTTACTAACTCCTAATAATTATCACCGCTGTCTTATCCCAATAATCTACATCAAGTATTCTGTACAATATAGTTTTAAAAGTAAATTTTATTAATTTTAACTTAATATTGAATATTTTTTAACGTTAATTCAATTATATATCGATATGAGCAATTAAAACGAAATATTCAATAAAAATAGAAGAAATTTAGTTGGTAAAACGATTAATTAAAAAGTATTACAAAACATTTTCATACAAAATGCCGCTTCACCCATGTAATGGTCTCGTCCCAGGTAGCTCAGCTTCAGGATTGCTCGCTTGCCGAAGACTTAATGCCAGGTTACATTAAATAACGAAAGTAATCATAATATATTAAGATCAAGTTAATTCCGTAGATAGCTGTACTATTCCATACAGGCTGTTTCGAAAGTTTAAAAAGGAGATTTATTTAATTCGGTTACTTAAATAGGATTTCTAAATTTACGTTTAAATCATTGAAAAATGTAAAAACAGAAGGAAAGATGTTAAAGAGAAAATTAAATTTTTATTTATAGAACACTAATGTCAGCAGAATAAATTGTTTGAAAGCAATAAATCCAAATATTATGACCCATTTTTCATTTGGTATCCGAGCGCGAGATAATTTAATAATATTTCTATAGAACAGTTGTAAAACATGGACCAATTCGACTGTTTTTTAGGCAGGATGGTTAGTGAAGTTTAGGCAAATATTTGTAAGAAATATATTTTATTAAGATATATGCTTATATTCTTTATTAATATATCACGTATCCTTGTTCTGAGTATTGTGTATCGTCAAAATAATTTACAATCCGTTGCTGTCCATGGTAATCCCTGGAAAAACAATTCACTTATGCGTGTCATGTGCTTAGATGTACTGGCCGCCTTTACTCTTATAATCAGAACTCGATCTATTGTAGCATTGTTGTCTCGAACATAATTTTTAATCTGAAATATAAAAAGGGTTTTGGGCAATATAATAAGGCTTTCTGACTAACTATTTTTAAACAGAAGATGCAATTGTTAATGGACAATAACATTCAAAAATATATGTTTGGCTGAATCTTTAATAGTTCCGACGATTCCATTTTCCACTACAATAAAATGTCACTTTAGACTTACTTAATTTAATGACCTTACATGCAATTTTTAGGGTTCGGTACATTAAAAGAAAAAAACGGAATACTAATAAGATCATTTACGTATCTGTCCGGATGTCTATCACAGAAACCACTTGAGGAAGAAATTTGAAATTTGTCATCAAATTTATATATTAATTCGTATCACAATAGCTAATACGCAAAAATACTCATTTAAAAATTTTGGGAAGGATAAATTAAGTACTCGAAAATTATCCTAGATCTCATTATCTTTTAAATATGCGCCTTGTTTTTACGTCTGTGTGACATAATATATAAAACACTTAATATATTTAATTGGTGAAAAATTAATATTTTTAATTATTTTAACAGACTTACTATTCATGCTCAAATATTTTTAAAGCCGAAACGTGTACGGAACCCTCACAATGTGAGTTTTACTCGGGCTTGATAAGTTTTAATTTCCATGTTCATTCTCTGAGATGGCCCAGAAAAATGAACTTAAAATTTGTATCTCTAAATTCATGCTTTTTACTACTTTTGATTATAGAAATGTAAACATATTAAACGCACATGAATAACTTCTGGTCGAATATAAATAACTTCGAAATCAATGTATTCCGTTTATTTTAGGCCTGAAGAATACGAAATTGTTTATGAACATCGATTATGCAGTAAAGACATAAATTTTATAAATAATTTATAATTTGATCTAGGATTTGTATATATAAATAAAATAAAAACAGTGCTATCTGGCGGCGTCTTGAGAAAAGATTTTTATTATCTCTTAAGAAACTGTGTACACATATATATATATATATATATACATATATATATATACATATATATATATATATATATATATATATATATATATATATATATACAAATATTTGCCTAAACTTCACTAACCATCCTGCCTAAAAAATAGTCGAATTGGTCCATGTTTTACAACTGTTCTATAGGAATATTATTAAATTATCTCGCGCTCGGATACCAAATGAAAAATGGGTCATAATATTTGGATTTATTGCTTTCAAACAATTTATTCTGCTGACATTAGTGTTCTATAAATAAAAATTTAATTTTCTCTTTAACATCTTTCCTTCTGTTTTTACATTTTTCAATGATTTAAACGTAAATTTAGAAATCCTATTTAAGTAACCGAACTAAATAAATCTCCTTTTTAAACTTTCGAAACAGCCTGTATGGAATAGGAATAGTACAGCTATATACGGAATTAACTTGATTTTAATTTATTATGATTACTTTCGTTATTTAATGTAACCTGGCATTAAGTCTTCGGCAAGCGAGCAATCCTGAAGCTGAGCTACCTGGGACGAGACCATTACATGGGTGAAGTGGCAGTTTGTATGAAAATGTTTGTAATACTTGTTAATTAATCGTTTTACCAACTAAATTTCTTCTATTTTTATTGAATATTTCGTTTTAATTGCTCATATCGATATATAATTGAATTAACGTTAAAAAATATTCAATATTAAGTTAAAATTAATAAAATTTACTTTTAAAACTATATTGTACAGAATACTTGATGTAGATTATTGGGATAAGACAGCGGTGATAATTATTAGGAGTTAGTAAAATTATCGCTTCTTAGATAAATATGATACCTTCATACAAAAGTACAATAAACAGGGGAAAATAATATTACAATGAACATGATAATATGACTTGTGTATTAGATATTAAATTCGTATGCCGTTATTCTCTCAGCAATGGATTATAATGGGTAAACTTCATGCCCAAACTAAAAATAATAACGCCTAGTTATTAATTTTAATTTTGGTTTTTCGCATTTTGGCGTTATTATTTATACGTCAATTTATTAAATTATTAATTATTCAAATACTTGGCAAATTATATATGTATAATAATTGTGCGATCCAGATCTTTCAGAACAATTGTTTAGCAAACTTCAAACAAGTTTTATGTGAATTTAAAATTTAAGTTTTTTTTTAAGTTTTTTCTAACAAGTTTTATTTTCCATGTTCATTCTCTGAGATGACCCAGAAAAATGAAATTAAAATTTGTATCTCTAAATTCATACTTTTTACTACTTTTGATTATAGAAATGTAAACATCTTAAACGCACATGAATAACTTCTGGTCGAATATAAATAACTTCGAAATCAATGTATTCCGTTTATTTTAGGCCTGAAGAATACGAAATTGTTTATGAACATCGATTATGCAGTAAAGACATAAATTTTATAAATAATTTATAATTTGATCTAGGATTTGTATATATAAATAAAATAAAAACAGTGCTACCTGGCGGCGTCTTGAGAAAAGATTTTTATTATCTCTTAAGAAACTGTGTACACATATATATATATATATATATACATATATATATATACATATATATATATATATATATATATATATATATATATACAAATATTTGCCTAAACTTCACTAACCATCCTGCCTAAAAAATAGTCGAATTGGTCCATGTTTTACAACTGTTCTATAGGAATATTATTAAATTATCTCGCGCTCGGATACCAAATGAAAAATGGGTCATAATATTTGGATTTATTGCTTTCAAACAATTTATTCTGCTGACATTAGTGTTCTATAAATAAAAATTTAATTTTCTCTTTAACATCTTTCCTTCTGTTTTTACATTTTTCAATGATTTAAACGTAAATTTAGAAATCCTATTTAAGTAACCGAATTAAATAAATCTCCTTTTTAAACTTTCGAAACAGCCTGTATGGAATAGTACAGCTATCTACGGAATTAACTTGATTTTAATTTATTATGATTACTTTCGTTATTTAATGTAACCTGGCATTAAGTCTTCGGCAAGCGAGCAATCCTGAAGCTGAGCTACCTGGGACGAGACCATTACATGGGTGAAGTGGCAGTTTGTATGAAAATGTTTGTAATACTTGTTAATTAATCGTTTTACCAACTAAATTTCTTCTATTTTTATTGAATATTTCGTTTTAATTGCTCATATCGATATATAATTGAATTAACGTTAAAAAAGATTCAATATTAAGTTAAAATTAATAAAATTTACTTTTAAAACTATATTGTACAGAATACTTGATGTAGATTATTGGGATAAGACAGCGGTGATAATTATTAGGAGTTAGTAAAATTATCGCTTCTTAGATAAATATGATACCTTCATACAAAAGTACAATAAACAGGGGAAAATAATATTACAATGAATATGATAATATGACTTGTGTATTAGATATTAAATTCGTATGCCGTTATTCTCTCAGCAATGGATTATAATGGGTAAACTTCATGCCCAAACTAAAAATAATAACGCCTAGTTATTAATTTTAATTTTGGTTTTTCGCATTTTGGCGTTATTATTTATACGTCAATTTATTAAATTATTAATTATTCAAATACTTGGCAAATTATATATGTATAATAATTGTGCGATCCAGATCTTTCAGAACAATTGTTTAGCAAACTTCAAACAAGTTTTATGTGAATTTAAAATTTAAGTTTTTTTTTAAGTTTTTTCTAACAAGTTTTATTTTCCATGTTCATTCTCTGAGATGACCCAGAAAAATGAAATTAAAATTTGTATCTCTAAATTCATACTTTTTACTACTTTTGATTATAGAAATGTAAACATCTTAAACGCACATGAATAACTTCTGGTCGAATATAAATAACTTCGAAATCAATGTATTCCGTTTATTTTAGGCTTGAAGAATACGAAATTGTTTATGAACATCGATTATGCAGTAAAGACATAAATATTATAAATAATTTATAATTTGATCAAGGATTTGTATATATAAATAAAATAAAAACAGTGCTATCTGGCGGGGTCTTGAGAAAAGATTTTTATTATCTCTTAAGAAACTGTGTACACATATATATATATATATATAAGATGTATAAGATACATAACTATTCTAAACATATTTTAGTCTGTATTACGCTATACTAGTACATCAAGAATCGGTTTATTCGTTAAAGTTCCATCATGTAGGACACAAATAAAAACATTTTCATATTGAAATTAATAGCTGAATATTTGTAAGTCCGATTTGCATCTTTTCCTTTCTGATCCAGGTTTCAAGTTTGTCTAAACACTGTTCTGACACTTGAAGGTAAAACCGAATTCTATTGTGATAGTTTTATTGGCCATACTATCACACTATGAAATCAATTTATATGAAGGTAAATGAAATTTCCACTCAAAAGTTATATAAAATTTAACAATTTTTTTTTTCGTTTCTTTCTACCTTATTATTTTTAATTATTAGAAGATTTAACAAAAGGTGGCACTACACAAGCAGCCAATTTTGTGAATTTAAAATTTAGATGAGATTGAAAAGAGGAAAATAGTATGTAGATGGTGATAATCGTGTAGGTATTTATTTACAGTTGAGACGTGACCTGAACATCAAGGTCGTATTGTCTGAAACCATCGATTATACATATATGTATATATATATATATATATATATATATACATATATATATATATATATATATATATATATATATATATATATATACACATATATATACACATATTTCTTTAAGTTGTTCTAAGTCAATCCTCTCTGAGTTCAAGATAAAACACACCCTAACTCTAAAATTTGTGAACTATTGTTTCTCATTTGACGCTAGTAACTTAGATTCTGATGCAATACAAAATCCAGGTCTTTCGCAATTTAAAAAAATTATATTGAAATAACGGACTTGGGAGTAATACTTAATATCATTTGCATATCTGGTGTTGTTGCTTATCTTTTAATTCGTATTTTACTGAAATTTGACATTCATTTAAAAAAAAATATTTGATTGTTTTCGCTCCATGCTATAAAATATTTTTAATCTTGTTTTCTTACAATGACTCTTTTTATATTAAAATTACCCGAGATTTCGGTGGCAAAATTGTTTCTAAATCACTTTCCAATTTAGCCTGAATAAACATCGAGCAAAACCTAATTTTTGTTTTTGTTTTTATATTCATTTATATACTTATAAACTTTGTGTACATATAAAACCAAAAATGATAGATATATAAAAAGAAAACCCGGATGTTAATGGACATAATGATTAAAGTAATTTAATACTAATGAAATTTATCTTTTTATTAGAGAAAATTAACAAACAAATTAACTTTTATGAATGTAACGTACAGTCGTTAATCATGACAATTGACATTAACACAAATTGTGCAATTAACATCGAAATCTATATGTTACAATTGTTTTGAAAACTTGAATATATGTGGCATACTTCAAAGGATTTTTATGAATTCCATCAATGCGTTTGCTGTAAATTTTACGAGGGTAAAACCAATTAGAATATAATTCCATCGTTAGAACTGCATAATATCGGTCTATCTTTTCATGTGCCCATGATACTCAACCGTCTGGTTGCGGCTGAATCATAATGTGACATGTTTACTATACGTGTACAATAAGTCGTAGAATTGTTTCATCGTTATCCTTTATAATCCTTGGCCTTTAATCTTGTCAGTACATGTAATAAGTCGATAAATGTATGTAATTAACCATAAAGTAATAAAAATAATAAATACAAAAAACTCGTCTGTTATAATATTAATACGAAATAAAACACAAAGGTGTTTAATTAACACTTCTATATTAACAATATTGGGAATTTTAAATTCTGAAATCAATTATTCATTCAATGCAGGAAATATAACTAATGAATCGATAGGGTAGCTGGAGCTTATTAACTGATTAAGTTTCCATTGCGAAGACAAAGGGATTTTATGCTTTTTCATATTTCCTTGTTAAGTGTGAGTTCAGTTACATTAAAAAAAGTTCTGCTTATTTTTAACTAATATAACGTATAAGGTATAACCCATTTATCCTTAATTTTCTCTTCAATTAAAGTATTAAAAACGAATGAGCATATTGTTTTAACCCTATTGTTGCGTCCATACTCTCCGTCCATTCATATGTTGGAAGCTTCTGATTTTTGAAAAAAAAAAAATTTGACACAAATTTGAAATTTCCACGTACGTAGTTTCTTGATTTTAAATAAAAATTCGCATTTGAAGTTATATACAATTTTATTTTAGCGAGTTTTTATGTGAAAAAGTTATAAAAATATTTATTTATGTATATGAGGTCTAAGCGAACAGAGTTCTTACGATAGAATAAAAATCTATTTTTGAAACAAAAATCATTGACAAATAACTATTTTAGAACAAGATAATTTTGGTCCTTAAATCTAATTTTTTAAGAAACATGTCTTTGAAATACTGACATCCATCATATCGAAATTCCTAGTCAGTATTCTATATTTAACCAAGAGATGCTAATATTATTTGCAATTATAATACTTCACAAATTACAAGTAAGGCGAATGTAAGTTTTTTATTTATCGTGATCTTCAGGATATCACTTTCAAATATAGTGTAAATAAGTAACTTACGTCATATCCTTTTAGTTATACTTATATATAAAAAAGAGTTATTTAACAATGTTTATGGGCAATGCTCATAGTACGAATTCGACGCGTATTTGGATAAATTTATTGTTATCCTACTATTCAACCACTCTGCCAGACTCCAGCATTTGTAGGCTTTAAAATTTAGGTTTAGTGGCTGGAAGACTTAAGCAAATTCGACGCTTTTATAAAAGGGACGATATTTTTTATCTGCGTGAAACTTTGTCGTGCGTTTTATTTTTTAAATTCTCAGTTTACACTACTAAATTACAACGAACAGAAAAATTATGGTGCTCACAGTCTAACAAGCTTTATGATGTTTAGTTAAATATAAAAAAAACGGTAAGTTTTACACTCTAGAAATTTTAAATTTAATGGTATTTATTTCTTGAATGCTAGACGTTATTAAACCTACTTTCATCTTGAATATTATTAAGTTTGTTTTTATTATAAGATCAAACATTGAAAAAGAAATAAAAGCAAAAGTTTTAAATAGAAGACTTTTTGGCTTAAATAAATATTCTATAAATTATCTTGTACAGTTATAAACTGAAAACTTGTTTAAAATATTTAACCTCCTAAACTTGTCATATATAAATGTATATATATATATATATATATATATATATATAATATATATATATATATATATATATAGCAAATATAGATAAGCTGAAATTTTTTATGTATGTTCATCATTGAAAATTCAAAATTTTCTACAATAATATATGCATTTAAGATTTTTCTTACAAACGCCAGTTAATTGATAGTAGCTGTGAGATTTTCAGTATAATATAATCTGTAAACGTGTTAAAAATTTCGTATCAATCAATACTAAAATCGGATATTGTAAAATACTTATTTAATCAATGAGATTAGTGTATGTGATAAGTTAAAACATGTCCCTTGATTATCCCAATATTCACAATTAAATGAATCTACGTGATGTAGTATTTTCTCTACTTTCTTTAATTTCTTTACCACGACCTAGGTTTCGTTGTATTACAACATCTTCAGGTGGGATATTAGCAAAGATATCCCACCTGAAGATGTTGTAATACAACGAAACCTAGGTCGTGGTAAAGAAATTAAAGAAAGTAGAAATAATACTACATCACGTAGTTTCATTTAATTGTGCATAATGAATTTCTACAAAATTAACGCCAAATATATTCAACATCCCAATATTATAAATTTAGAAGTTTGGATGGATGATGGACGCATGTTTTGTTACTCTACAACTCTGTAATTTCTGAACGATTCCACATGAAAATTGACATACAAATAGGTAATAACCTGGATTAACATATAGCTATTATCGCAAAATTTTAATTACTTCCGTCTTTTATGATATTTGTTAGCTCCTATCATGTGGTGTTGTCCGGAAGGAAAATTCTATAAGTTAACATGTATTAACACAAACCGCGTATCGCCAATTTCCAAATCCGAGAATAATCAATTTCTGTGATACCCCTTAAGAAAGTATATAAATCCATAATAAATCGATTAAGATGTTACCACTGAATGCGAAAAGATAAAAAAAAAATTGAAACAGAAACCAATAACATTAATTTAATAGAATATAAAATGTATGCTTTATCCCCAAATGTTTCAATGCAATACTAAGAATATTTATTTAAAAACATTAGAAGAGTCAAATTCGATGAATTCTTCATTAATGAGATATAGGTATACTATACAATACATTTAAAATAATATTAATATTTACAAATTGTTTAATATAAAATATTATATAGACTTAAATGTTTACATATGCCTCAGTGTGTGTGGAATCTGCTTAGTACGAGTTTTATTCACTCTGAATAGGTTCTTTTTTACTTAATATTATTCATGTACTCCCATATTTTCAACCAAGGTAACTTTTGTTATTCTCAATTATCTTTGCTATATAAATCGTATTTCAACACTGTGCTAAATAAAATTTTTTCCAAATGTTTTAAATGACTAAATTTCTTTTGAAATCTTTCCATACATTAACAATATAGATATAAGTCATCACCATAGTCACTTGTGGTCTCAGAAATAATTTGAATCAAAGAAAAGAGAAGACCAAATATCTTTTAATCTGATTAAGTCAATGTTTTTTAAATTTTAATTTACGGTCGGCGAGCCACGTAGTTGTAAAGGTTGGTTATGCATACAAAGTTATTCGATTGAGTTTTATTCGCTTCCACTGATAAATTGCTTATTATATGAATAACATTAATTAATCAGTAAACTTTTTTGGACCTAATGCTAATGGAAATTAACATTCGACTTTATCGTTTGAGAATTGGATAAATATTCATATTTTGTTTGAAAGATTTCCGTAAAACAAGTTTTCCGTTAATTATGGGTCATATATATAATTAGCAATTCGCACGCACAAAGCAAACGCTACATGCAATTTTTGATAAAACGTACAAATTTCATCCCTATAAAATTATAAAAACTCCTTGAATGGGAATCGGTCCACAAGAAATTAACTTGTCAGTAAGAGCTTAAAAGTTAAAGTGTAACCCCAAATGTCGCGAAAACCAAACATATAAATCTTCACATTTTGACACCGCAATATATGGAAGTCAGTAGGAATTTCCTTCTTGTTCTTTTTTTTTGTTCCAACTGCTGTTAGACCTTTCTGGAGCAACGCTTCAGCGAACGCTTTAGGTATATTAATGTACCAGTTTTCAGATGTGATATTGCGACTAGCATTGTAACTTGCGTCGCATAATCTTTGAATAACAGCCAGGCCAGAATTATTAAGAATGTATGGACGTTCACTTGGCTGTTTTCCGGCGTAAATTTCCATATTAAAGGTATAAAATTTTTAGCGTCGCAGAGAGCTTAAATATTGATGCCACAAGGATTTAGTTTATATGGAATATATTGCCGAAATAAACATCTTCCACGAAAAGCCAATTTTTCATCAATAGTGGAGTCAAAACAGATTAGGTAAAATTATCCTTAAAATTTTGGACAAATTTCTCAAATATTTCTCTGACATGGCAATCCTGGTCATGTAATTTCCTTTGCTGTCTCGTGTTACCATTATCGAATCTTAAAACTCACAGCAGAAATTGAAACCTCTGGACAGGCATAGAAGGTCGGAATATTTTTACCGCACCACCATCCATTCGAAAAAACTCATCAATATTCAGATAGTGCCAATTCCATCAAGCATTGTATCTCGTTGAAGTTAGTTGGTCTCGCATATTTTTCTCTGCCATATCTATTTTTACGTTGTTAATATATTGGTTGGTATACTTGACGATAATATCAATTATAGTATCACTTAAGGAGTGACTGCAAATTCCAAGAGATAGCCCGTAAATGAGTTATAATATTGAAACTTCTATTAAGAACAGATTGGCGACGGGGATCTTTACTCCATTTTGTAGATTTGTCCCTTTTCAAATAAAATTATGAGGTATTGTTACCTGAAGATTCTCGGTAGCTTAAATTCTCTTCCCTTTCCGAGTTGTGTATTTGATCTGGTACCGGATCTTCAGGTTCGTTATCACTTTTAGCTTCACTGTCCGATGATGTTTGTAATATGTCCTCATAAGATAATGCTTCTTCCAGAAGAACCTGAAGTCGACGCTGTTGACTTTCATAAGACATGCTGAAACAAAATAGGTAGATAAATTGAAAAACAAACGCAAATATTGTTTGTGAAATATCGATAAACACATACAAAACGCTAACAGATTACAGTCATACAATAACAAAATACAAATAACTTATAAGTAATAATAATAATAAAGTCATATCAAACATGTAAAATAAAAAAACGAAAATTACCATTTGACTTACGTAGTTTGTTACGCAGATCTCACGCACCTGGTTGGGGCCAAAACTCTGGAATGAGCGTCCGCGTCGCCGTTGTGGCAAGGACTGACTGTGGAGAACGCGCAATAAGGCAGCTATTCGAAATGACAACACTAATCGATGGCAGAAGGAAGAGTTATTCGACTTTATCGAACCGCCCGGTCTCACTTACATGTACGTCGCCAATGGCGGGTTAATTACCTCACTTCATGTCGTCAGTTCATAGTTTTAAGGTAAGCTCGAATTTGCGAGGTTAACTCGGCTACATTCAGATTGAAGCAATCCCCTGTTTATTGTACTCGCACACAGACAAAGAATCATTGCGTCATGATAATAACGATCTCTGCTGCCAGTTTAGTAATTATACCTTCCAAAAATAATTTTATAAATAATTTTGATAGTTTTCCGGTTTCATATTTCACATATCACATTTGGTCATTGAATTAATAACTCTTCGCGTACAGATACTTGTATTAACGGGAAAATAGCTATTGCGAATCGGGAATATAATGAAAGGGTAGACAAAACAGAAATATTTTAAAATTAGCTTTTCGTGGTCACGATAAAAGTAATGTTCTGTAAATTGGGGTAATTACGTCGAAAGTTTATTGTTTTTGAGCGCGTACGATAAATTATTGACACGTTTTCAGTCACTTATACCTTTAATGCCGTTTTCAGGGTTATCAGGGCGAATTTAAAATGATTTAATTTCTTCCGTGGTTGACGTTAAACTCGACGAAATTGGTTTGGAAATTGCTCAAACTATTTCCCAATTCAAATTATTTCCCAATTAAATGAAACTACGTGATGTTGTATTATTTCTACTTACTTTAAGTTCTTTACCATGGGTGGTAAAGAACTTAAAGAAAGTAGAAATAATACTACATCACGTAGTTTCATTTAATTGTGAATAATGAATTTCTACAAAAATAATGCCAAATATATTCAATATTTAATTTATTTCAATAATGACAGACGAAACGCTGGACGTTAATAGGAGGAAACAACTTGAATATATAATAGGTTATATGTCAAATGATAGTAGAATTGAAGACCGTTTTCTTGGTTTTCTAAATGTAGGTTGCAAGTGAACGGTACTAATATTAATTCAACACCTTGTTCGTGAAACAGATAACTATGATCCTAGCAGTAAATAAGTAGTGCAGTGTTATGACAGCGCATTCGGTCATGTCACTGGAATTAAACCGTATTCAGAGAAAAGTACGAGATAAACATACTTTTTCAATGTTTTGACCTTGTTGTGCTCATATTCTTAATTTAGTTTCGTCAAAATCTACAAATAATATTGCGGAGTGTAAAACGTCTTTATTCCATCTCAAGAAATTCGTGTCCTTTCTTTAGTAAATTGACGAAGTTTAGTTCGCTTTTGGCTGAGATTGCGAATCGATGAATTCCTTCCGTTTCCATTACAAGGTGGCAATATGATTCTTGCATAGTGAATATCAGACATGAACATGGAATAGATTCTATAAACACATTTCACGTCATGAAATATAACTCTGACAGCTGAAGTGAAGATTCTTTTTCATTTACCGATTTATATATTACAAAATTAGAAGATTTTCAATTTCATTTATATTTAAACTTTTTTAAATCTTTGCATATACTGATGTAATATTTCACATTATCTAAAGTAAAATACTAAATCTAGCATTTTTTTCGGAAAACTATAAACGAAACTAAAATTTTGTTAAATATGCAGTTTATTAATAGTTTTGATGCAGTATTTACGCATGTATCGGAAATCGCGGACATTCCGAGAAAGAGGCGAACTGACATGGGTCCCAAAGAGTATTATAACAGTACTAGCGTGACCCGTGCGAAGTCTTCGCATTATTTATTCCATTATGAAGCTCAGATGACAGATCAAACAAATATTTTACTAAAATTGACATATAGAGGCGCAAGTATCAAAAGCATTGAGCTAAAGTGCCACTTTATTTATACGTGAGTGGATTTGAAATTAAACAAAAATTTTACCGACCGTCAATCATATTGACGTTGAGTCGTTAGATGGCAGCATTGCTGTTTTGTGTATATAATTTTAATAATTAATTAATTTGCAAAAACAATAGCAATAATAAATTTTTTAGTTGTGGATGCCGGTAGAGCAAGCAATTATCTATAAAATTATATATAATTTATGTGAATTAGTTGTGAGGTTTTTTCTAAAAAGGGAGTGTAACATCTTAACCTTAGCGTATTAATATATATGATGATGATGATGATATTTAGAGAATTAGTAACTAGTAGTTAACTTATTATTGAAAATTCATGATAGATTTCGATCATTTGGATCCTTGGTTTTTCTAGGATTATTAAATTCAAATACGTATTCGGAATATAGTGAATCATTTCTCCAAAACATATTTCCATTCGTTACAATCCTATTATCCAAAAATGTTTGATTTTATAGAATTAATTTATCGAAATATAGAATTTTCGTTTTGAATACTTCAAAATTTATACAAGTATTTTATAAATGAAACAGCTTAAAAACTATTGAAAAGAATAACTTCGTCACGGATTTAAAAAGAAAATCTTCGTTTTATGACGTCGTTTTAAATCAATATTTAGTAAAAGAAAGATAGATAGAAGAGATCTGAAAAGTAAATAATTTTTAACTTTTTGACAATATGAATAAATATTTAAATATGAAAAATAGCCTTGACATAAATAAAATATATATATAAAAATAATAAATTTTAAATAAATACTCGTACATATCGTAAATAACAGAATTAAAAAATAAAAGGTATTCTTCCTAAGTATATATTTCCATATAAATATAGACTGACAGACATAGATTTTTATGTTAACAGGCTTTTTTCGAAGTCGCCTAGGTGCATATCATAGTATAAATGTAGTTATCCTCAATCAGTTTGATTCAGAATTTAATACATTTTGCATAATTTAGACGCTCATGTGGTTTTTTTTTTATTTTTGATAATAATCAAATGTTGTAAGAAAATTAAGCAGGAAGCACAAAATTAGATTAGTAAGAATTTTGTTACGAAACATTTTAAGAATAGAATTAAAAATTTTAAATCAGAAACATTTATACATTTATACATTTTTTGGCTTTGCATAATATTCAAAGGTGGTAAGAAAATTAAGCAGGAAGCACAAAACTAGATTGGTAAGAATTTTGTTAAGAACAATTTTAAGAATAAAATTTGAAATCAGCAACATTTATACATTTAGGTATATTATATGTATGTATGCGTGCGTGCACGCGGGGTCAAGGGTGCGGACGGGTGCGCGGTCGGCGCCGAGGGCGGTTGCGGACGCGGATGCTTGTACGCATGTATATATATATATATATATATATATATATATATATATATATAAATATACATATATATATATATATATATATATATATATATATATATATATATATATATATATATATATATATATATATATATATATATTCCCTTTGTAGCTTGTCCTAGCCAAAAAGCACTGCATTGCTAACACATGTTTACAATAAGGCAAGAGCAGAAGAAACATTTGAAAATAGCAACAAACAATTTTAATAATGTTAAATGTTTTATTTTTTGCCTCCGATGTTACGAATTTCATAAATTTAAAATCGTTCCAACGCAACTCTTCTTTATGTCATTAATATTACAAATTTATAATATGTCAACACACGTTCATTAAAAAAAAGGTTTTGATATTCAGCATGCCTACTCAGTACAGCTAAATGCGCACCTAAATGTTGGAGTAAATTTTAATAAAAACGTGCCCATAATTCGGTCATAGGTATGAAGTTTTATGAACTTTTCACACACCAAACCTAAATTCAGCTTTACAGTACTAATAGTATATCAGTAAGATGGTTTTTGATACACAAGCAGACAGATAGATTGATTTGGCGAAACTGTAAAGCTTCCTAGTTTCGCTGCGGAACTTATAAATTTATGTATATTTTGAAATAAATATTTTAATGGTGAGGAGTGTACAATCGTACTTAAACAAAAATACACATTCTTTTCTATTGACTTATTAACAAGGTGATAATTTAATGTATATAAACTTGGGCATTTACTCGAACACGTAATATATTATTCGACGCCGCACTCGACAATACTTATGTTCAACACATACACGAAGTATATTTTACGGAAACTCTCAAATATACCGTAGTAACGTTTTTACGTCGATTAATTTCACCGTACTTTTAGATAATCGCAAGCTTTATGAATTCTATAAGCTCGACGGCGATACGCGATAATCACTAAAGCATAACCTAAATGAGCTTGCTTAAGTAATTTATAGTCTGGAAATAATTTATGGTATTTATCGAGACGTAGCATACGCTGTGTCTCGCTAGTTGTGTATCTCGAGTTATGTACATATTCTCTGAATATAATTGGTTAACGAAAATTTTATTGAAATGTTATATATCAAAATTCTTTCCTATTTTGGCTTTAAGTGTTAACCATACCAGGTATACATAGCAGGAAGAGAGGAAGGCAGGATAAAGAAAGTGAGAAAAGCGTATATGATTTTCTTTCTGTTGTAAGAATCGTTTAACTCAAAAGGAAAAAAAAAACATTCAAGCACGAGCGGTATTACGGGAATTCTGTGCATATTTAGGCTCTTGTAAACATTTAAGCATAAATAGTTATTTTAAATATCTAGTATTTGCAAATAATATTTTTACGCAACGTAATTACGTAAATATATTTTCTACTATAACTTTGACATCCATAGAAACAAACTATCAAAATGTATAATTCCATGTAGAATTAGATATCACAGATTTTTGAACTACCCATTACTTGTGTTATTATAGACCTTCAATTAAGCTGATTTTCTAGATTGCAGGTCGGAAAGTAAACAGGTTTGATCATCAATGAGTAAAACTATTGTATGAATTATAAAATATGTTTTAAAAGGCATTAATATCTCAAGTTATTTCTGAGAAAAAAGCTTTGACACACAGGCGAAAATACGGAAAGATGGACGACCAAGTTCTCCTATAAGGGGTCTGTTTTTCCTTTTTCATTTCGAGGGACGGAACCCTAAAAGCAAAACAATTACAAAATCATACACTGACTTCTGATTATGGTCGCTTTTATTAGCAACTGCTTGACATAGAATCTTAAAACTTGACATAGTGATAAAACGTATTGGCTTACATATATTGTATTTCACATTAAAAAATATTACGATTTGTAGAGGTAGCAAATAAATTAAATAAAATTAATTTTTTTATTGCTTACTTTTTTATTGTTTTATGGGACATCAATTAAAAAAAATAAAAATATTACAAAAGTTCCAAAACTGTTTATTATATGAGAGTATATTGTTGATAATTTGTATGAAAATCTCCTTAGATATCGTTTCACATAGAAGCATGAAATATGACGTAATGGTAAAAGCATATTAACCCGCATATGTCTCATCACTTTCATACGTATGTCGAATGTCAAAACCATCATTAGTTTTGCGTACTGTGTTCGAATTTTATACTAGGTAACTTTAAAGTTATTGATGAAAATATCCACAAAAATACATTCCTTCTCCTCTATCCCTGGAACTGACAAAGTCAAAATAACGAAAAAAACAGAGGTGTTAATCTTTTGCCTAAACATCACCATAAATCCATAGGATGAATGTCACTTTACTAGTTTTGGGACAATCAATCTTAATTTAAATATTCAACAATAAATATTGTCAATATTAAACCTTTTTAAATAAGAAAAAAATATGTTTGTGAATTTAAAATATATTTAAAATTTAAGCAACTACAAAGGGAAATGAATGCCATAAAATATCCAAAAAAGATATATGCCATAACCTAACCTAACATTACCCAACCTAATTTAATCTAACCTAACCTAACTTAATCTAATCTAACCTAACCTAATCTAACATAACATAACCTAACTTAATCTAACCTAACATAACCTAACCTAATCTAATCTAACCTAACTTAACCTAAACTAACCTAATCTAATCTACCTAATATATATGTAATTAATGTATTATAAAATTGTTTAAAAAGTCACTAGCATCAAAAATGCATATATCCAAAAAAAATATTTGTTATAAATATTTCGAATAAGCAAAATTCCAGCCGTCCCGGCCAGGCCGGACTGGGCTTTATTTAAATAATCAAGAGTAATATCAAAAAAATATCGAAATATTCTTGGTTGTAAAGTGAATTTATACTGTACTTTATATACAGCGAAAAATATAATCATTCATATTTGAAAATAAATATATAATAAAATATTTATTTATAACTTCGATGAATGAAAAATTATCTGGCGAAATTATTGCTAGAGGAGCACAGGTTCAGAGTTAACCAAAGTTACAGTGTGTTAATAAACAAATAGGATAGATGAGTAGCTACATGTAATAACAATATGTAAAAGGTAAAATATTGGGAAAACAAAAGAAAAACACAAAAATAATCTTATTTTATATATCTGGGTTGAGGGGTAGGACAGGTAAAAAAAGGATTAAGTTTTAGTGCGATAGTGAGAGGTTTTAGTGAGATATTAAAGGAAATGGAATGATTAAAGTTAGGGTGGGGGGTATGAATTCTTTCAAACTGCTTTAGAGCGCTTGAAAGACTGACGTTGGAATTAAGTTTGTTCCATATTTTAGCAGCATAAACACTAAACGAATACTCATAGAAAGATGTAGAATGTTTCGGATATGGGGCGTGAGACGTTTGTCAGTTGGTACCCAGAAAATGACCACAAAGGGCTGTGAATTTTGCATTAAGAGGTTATTTAAATGAGGGTTATTTAAAATATTATAAAGCAGTGGAATAATGTAGAAATTGCACTGGCCACCAATCTCCATCCATCTGAGCTGCGTCCTGAGCTGAGAAACGTGATCAGATTTTCTGAGGCTGAAAATGTAGCGAATATATAAATGTTGAAATCGTTAAAGTTTGTTAAGCAATTGTTCTAGAAGATCTGGATAGCACACATCTCGGGGTCTATTAGAGGCAATGGCCGTATTTGACACAGGTAAATTTTAGTTTCAAGAGGATTGAAATGTTGAAAATACTACTCACTTTTAAATGTTTACACATGCCTAAGTGTGTACGTAACTTTTGTGGTGCGAGTTCCACCACTTAAAGAGTTTATTTTTTTACCTCTAAAAATCTTGCTAAAATTTTTTTAATGTGAAATGAAATATATGTGGGCTAATACGTTTTATTCCTATGCTAAGTTACAAGATTCTACGTCAAACGGTTGCTAATAAAAACGGCGGTAATCAATGGACGGAGAGGAGTGTGATTATAACGGTCGTTTTTAGGATTTTGTCTCTTAAAATGAAAAAAAGAAAAACGAAACCCTTATAGAAGCACTTGGCTGACCGTCCATTCGCCTTTGTGTCAAATCTTTTTTCTCGGAAACAACTTGAATGGTTAAGGGTCATTTAAAATGTATTTTGTTATTTCATGCAATAGTTTTTTTATTCACTGTTTATCGTAGGATAAACAGTGAATAAAAAAACTATTGCAACTTTCGGTCGATCTACAAAAGAAAGTCGGCTTAATGAAAGGTCTATAATAACACAAGTAATGGATAAAATATAAACTATTTATCCTACCTTTCGGTCGATCTACAAAAGAAAGTCGGTTTAATGAAAGGTCTATATCCTACCTGTCGGTCGATTTATCCTACCTTTCGGTCGATCTGCAAAAGATTTATCCTACTTTTCGGTCGATTTATCCTACCTTTCGGTCGATTTATCCTACCTTTCGGTCGATTTATCCTACCTTTCGGTCGATCTACAAAAGAAAGTCGGCTTAATGAAAGGTCTATAATAACACAAGTAATGGATAAAATATTAACTATTTCTGATTTCTAATTCTATGTGGAATTACACATTTTCATAGTTGGTTTCTATGGATGTCAAATTTATAGTAGGAAATACATTTATGTTATTACGTTGTGAAAAAATATTATTTGTAAATACTAGATAATTAAAATTATGTATATATTGACAAGCGTCAAAACACAGTGCATATTGAAATAATATTATTCCTCACCACGTAAATAAATATTGCCCGGGATATCTTCCACAGGCATATAAAATATACATTCTAAAACGTTGTTATAAGTAAGTTATTTGTTATTTGTATGTTTATATGGGGGTTGAAGTATGTAGTTTGTATATTTATTTGTGATTGAAAATCTCAGAGACAATTCGCCTGATTTAATATTAATTTTATTGCAAATACATCAACCGCGTTAAAAACATAAAACCTAACAATTGAAATAAGTTGAATAATAATAGAAACAAAACGCGAAAGAAATATTTACAAAATAAATTATTAATCTTCACAAAAATTCTGAACTAACCGAAAAACCCTCCACTAAAAAATAAACCCCAATATAGTAACTATTTTTATAAAAGATAAATACTAACTAATAAATTCTCTCTCTGCATAGTTTATGTCATTACTTATATTATTATGTAATATATACTCCTACATAATAATATCTACACGTAACATTGTAGAGTAATATTGGGCACCAACGATAAAAGGAAAATGTGTGAAAAGAGTGGGCGAATTCGCTCATAACGTGACGCATTTTTTCAATGTTCAGAATCTAGACTGATACATGGAATTACATAGAATCGTGCCAGACACGGCGCTTGCCGTCCAGTAATAAATGTAAGTAGCGCAGATTGTAAATTGCTTATGTAAGCCCAATTACGTTCAGCCTGAACGGTCTTTGTACGTTGCTGTAAGGCTTATAGAATTCATAAAGCCTGCGATAATCTATACGTACGAGGAATTTTACTGACGTTAAATGGTATTCGTATCCTCTACTTCGCCCCTGAAATTCTTTTTATCTGTTTATATATGTATTTGCAGCTGATAAATTTGAGTATTGTTACAGTCAACAGCGCTTCGGCTGAAATGTTGTTTGTTGTCGACTTTGGTAAATCTAAAAAATTATATAACGTATATAGGGATTTTTGTTTCACAAATAAACGACTAGCGAAAAATGTGTAATATTTTTTAAGTAAAAAACTTTTATAAATGCTATTTGTCACTCAGATTTTTTGTACATACCTAAGGCGTATTCTGAAAAATAGGTTTTTCTTTTGAAAAACCTTGCTGTATTAATAACTTTACATAATTCTTTATAATTCAAGAGAGGTTACATACAGGCGGGCGGGCGGTCATTTACGGGCGTAAAGGGTAGGGTTAGTTCTACGTTCCTTTCCCATTTGCTTGTTTCATCTTGTTTTTAGTCAAAAACTGGCCAATAGCTTGTAGATTATGGTGTAAGTCGTTAAAAAAGAAACACGTAAATATTATGTTGTGGTATATATTTTCCTATCTTTCTACAAATTAACATGTTCTTTTTTATTCACGTTATCTTTCCTTGAGGTAAGATAAATAGATATTATATTGTGTTACGTTGTGCATATGAACTAATATGGTAACTTATCATTTCGTGAAAACCAATATTCGATGTTATTAAAACCGGTAAAGTGCACGACAGAACCAGTACAAAAAAGAGCCCTGTAATTACGTAATTCTCCTGAAATTATCGTTGCAAGTTGACTAGTTTAGAATTATGTTAGTTATTTCAGACCCGTGGTAAAAAAAATACACAGACGTGGTAGAAAAGACACACGTTGCACGTCATTTAAAACTAAATATATTACTTCGCAAACGAGGTTTAAAATCAATCAAATATGAGTAGAAGTTATGATACGAGGATTCCGTACAAATTGAGATATTTTAAACTTTTAACGTAATAGTTTTGGTTTTTCTGTAATCTAGTATAATTTCCATGATTTTTTCGATCCGACGTTTTCGAAAATAAGATTTCATTTCTATTTTCGTATATTTTTGGAATATTTTTTTAAACGCAATTTAAAAACATTTTGTTATATTGGAAGACTATGAGAGAGGGACAGACAGACACGTAAGTGATCTCATAAGGGTTCCGTGTTTCCTTTTGGGGCATAGTACCTCAAAAATTAAAAATGCTTATTAAAATTCATCAATGTCATCATTTCCTGGCTTAATTAAACCAGCAATATTTTACTCTAATTTCGTAAAAGGGAGATTGATTGTATTTTTAGTCCTTCCAAAATTTTAGAGAGTTAGTTATTAGATATAATTAGACATATATCATTCAAATTTGATCAGGGTAGTTGTGCTGTTTATTGTTGAGGAATCCTATGGTGTACTTTCAAATAAAATAGTAAAATTTTAACTAATTTTTATAATACTCTGGAGCCATTTAAATCAAGAAGAACCGTCCAAGTTATTTGATTAATGTCAAAGATATGAGTTAATATACACATAGACCATGCCACTTCAGTATTATACTGAGAAATCGGAATCTCATATTTATTTAAGTATCTATTTACCTTGTTACTTCTTTGCTACATGAAGCGTGCCCCAACTCGATGAGATTACTTCTCATCACTGAAGAGTTCCTGTCCCTGACTTTTGAGTCCATCATTGCGCCAAGATTTTGCGTGCAATTTTATATTGCTGTTAATCGGGTTTTATTACATTTTCATAGGACCTGTATCATATAAACCCAATCACGGCTCCTGTTCTGTTCAATGTTGAGATATTCTAAGGTATATCTTTTATTTCCATGGCTAGATTCCAAATACATTTCAGGGGATATACTGGAAATATGCTTTTTCATATAAAAAAGAATCATCTAAAGTATTGGATTAATGAAAGAGATTAAGGTAATATACCCATAAAAAATGGAGTTGTATTTAGAACCACCACCCTCCTTAAAGTTGTTCATACTTTGTATATATGGTGAGTTACGTTACATTTTTATAAGTATATTACTGCATATTAATTGAGATTTCCATCTGAAGCATCGGTGCGAATTTTTTTATGCATGGGGGTCTACAAATGTTAAAATTATGAAGCTGTGATAGACAGGCGAACAGTAAGTATACAATACTTCATAAAATATGATAAAACTTATACTAGCTATGTTAAATAATATTCTAGTCTCGCTGCCTCGTTTGACTAATATATGTAAACCTCATATAAGAGGACTTAGATATATTAGGAATTTAGTACTAAATCTACAAGGTAAAATAGAATGTGAAACCTTTACTTGGCTACTACTCGCATTTGTACGCTTTCGACCTCTGATATGTAATAACATTTTAGAAATGTGGTTTGAGTGGAGAATATATCCTTTTGAGCGAGGTCTGCAAACAGGTCATATATCAGACTTTACAAAACATGTCATTAGCCTAATGCAACTCGTTCATGTATGTGTGTGGAAAGAAATATTATGATTTCGAATGAGGAGGGCGAGTAGACTTTTAGTAATTTAGTGGAAAATGATGATTAATAATTGAGCATTGAAAAAATTGACGGGACTTGTTTGATATCTGTACCCGGTTGAGCTACGATATAAACTGAGAAACCAGAATGATTTTCTGAGGAGAGAAGTAATAAAAATTTTAAGTATAATTTTAAAATTAATAATTGATTTCCAATTTATGAAGGATATATATATGTATATATATATATATATATAAATATATATATATATATAATATATATATATATATATATATATATAAATATATATATATATATATATATAAATATATATATATATATATATATATATGTTTGTATATGTTTATATACTTTTGAAGATGCTAATATTAATATTAAATAGAACTGAACTTAGATGAATTGGTGTCTTCAAAATATAACTTCAATCAATTGACAGTTAAACTTGACAAACCCTAAAATTTTGGAAAAATACGTCGCTTGCAGTTCATATATGATATTATGTGGTTTTTATGATATTTAATATATACACTCAGATAACAAGCCAGTTCACCTTATTTCGTACATCAGATTTTAGCAAATGACATCTTCCAACGTTAGTTTAGCTACTATGTTAAGAATTGTATATTATTAACCGTAACCTTTATGTGAAAGAATGTGAAAGATTCTTAAGATAATTCTATACCTGCGCTACTTTTACTAAACCATATCGGTAATGGGGGTCGGCAGTATATAGATAGAAATACTCAAGGCGATCAGTTAATGAATAAACCAGTCTCTCTACCTTGTTTCATTTAACCAATGTTTCCCGATTTCTGCTACATTTCCCATCACGGCTTTGCCCCTATGTTTAAAGGTAGCGTGCCTCTATGTTTACTTATAGCGTCCCCAAAATATAGGCTTCAAAAAAATTCTGAAATCGAACATGTAGTTCCAGGGATTAGCGTAACAAACGTACAAATATAAATATACTTTTCTGCTTTATATATTAGTATAGGTATGGGCAATAGAAGTATTTAATTTTAGGTTAGCCCACCTGAAGATGTTATAATACAACGAAACCTAGGTCGTGGTAAAGAACTTAAAGAAAGTAGAAATATTACTACATCACGTAGCCCATCTGAAGATGTTGTAATTTGAGTAATGAATTTCTACGAAATTAACGCTAAATATATTCAATAATTATTATGGTTCCCTTCATTTTCCTTTTTTCTTCATTTATGTCAACTGATTTTTCATTATTAATAGAGGACAATTTTGGTTGACTTGAATAAATTGTTGGTGTAATAATAAACTGGCCTAATGTTTGCATTTGGCTTGTATACGCAAAGCTATGCTACTTACACTAAATAAATTTACTAAAGAATGGAAATAAGCAACCTATCACTTTGAATTTACGAGGCGTTCTAACTTTTTTACTTTTACCATTTTAGTCGGAGAAGACATGATAGCTTAAATGCATTGTAGATCATCGTAACAATCACTGATGGTATCTAAAAAGAAGTTTATGAAAATCTACATTTGAAAAATGGATAGGTAAACCAACCGGAATGCAAATGAAATTATTGACATTCAGTAGCAATGAATATGTAGATAGCTTTTCTTGGTACTTAGTATTAGAATACGAATGTTATTTTTATATGTATTGACTTACTTATTCATCGAAAACTATTACTTATTTACATTTTGCACTTTTAATTTATTTAAACATTTGGCGAACTTATTACTATTAGGCAATCTTTTTCGATGAACCACAATGATTAAATGTGAGAATTAAGTATATTGGAAGATTTTAAAAGATATTCATAAAAAACTCCATTACAAAATTTATAAATTTTAACAAATGTTCTTTAAAGAAAAAGCCGAAAAACAATATATTGAAAAACAAGTTATTAATTAAAAACAAAAAATACATTTGATCATAAATGATGACACTATATGCTTGAGGAAATGAGAGTAAAATGGAATTACTAAAGAGTAGAACTAATGGACTAATGGAGGAATCATTTTTGCAAGCGGCGTTTGAAAACATTGTTCGAGGAAGACTTTCTTGTTTCGCTAGATTCGCTTCGATTTCAAAGTTTTGCAATTTGGGCAGACAAGAATTGTTCGTAAATGGTGGTAGTACGTTTGGGGAAAGTAAGACTGAAACGGTTTTCAGAGCCTAGTCCTAGACTCTGAGGAGACAAGTAACTAAACCTACTTTTAAAATATATCGATGAATTTGGATTATCTAAAATATCTTAGAAGCAGATTTAGTCACTGTTAAGCGACAGTTTCATTTCGACAACTTCGTCAATTTTATCTTTAATAAATCAAAGTAATGCAGGAACATATGTTGCGTAACATTATTTTTCCTTGGAAAAATTCACCATACGTGTTAGCTTTATAAACGCAGGAAAATCGTTCGGGTGAAAATAATTGAGCTAGCGTAATTTTCAACTTGCCCGTGGAAAATTCCGCCTATTGCTAACGTATATTTATTCATCACATGTAATTTCGTATTAAAATTTTGTCTTTTCTGTCAATTAAATACAGGAAACTCTATTCAGGCGAGAAATCGTGTATCATCTCTGTACATAGATTATATACGGAAGTATTCGTATACTATATATTGTATACGGAAGTATTCATTAAAAATTACATATATTTATTGCTTATTCGTATTCTAAAATTCGGTTATATGCAATTAATATTGAATACTATGCAAATTGTACATATGAATAAAAGATAAAAATCGTGGGTTACCAGTGTCCAAGAAGATCATTTTTAATTTATGAGGTAAGAATATCTGGAGTTACATCACTTTCACTTATTATGTATAGTGTGCCGCCTGTTGATTTATTCATCACACGTAATTTCGTATTAAAATTTCGTCTTTTCTGCCAATTAAATAGAGGAAACTCTATTGAGGCGAGAAATCGTGTATCATCTCTGTACATAGATTATATACGGAAGTATTCGTATACTATATATTGTATACGGAAGTATTCATTAAAAATTACATATATTTATAGCTTATTCGTATTCTAAAATTCGGTTATACGCAATTAATATTGAATACTATGCAAATTGTACATATGAATATAAGATAAAAATCGTGGGTTACCAGTGTCCATGAAGATCATTTTTAATTTATGAGGTAAGAATATCTGGAGTTACATCACTTTCACTTATTATGTATAGTGTGCCGCCTGTTGCAAAAGTACATATTGCATTTACTCATAATTTGCCAATTATTTATGAGAAAGTTTTCGAACGCAACAATAGTTTGCATGCCATTTTGACTTTTGAGATTATTTTTCTTGATACGCCTGAATATATGAAAAACTAAACCTTTGAAACTCTCAAAAACTTGATTCCTGTGTTGGAATTTAAATAGAAACATAATCAAAAAGGAACAAGGATAAAAAAGTGTTTCTGTGTTATTTCCCTAAAAAAACTTGTGATAATACAATTGTTTTAAATTTTCATGAAATTTAGGAATCATGCAAAATAATACATAGTATGAGACACTTATTAAGAGACGCCAATAAATTGATAAAGAAATTCTTTTAAGCCTCAAAATTTGCTGCGAAAAATTATGCCTTGCCATATTATACATCATACTTAATGCCATAAAGCTATTTGTCTTTGAAAGAAATAAAAGTCCTTAGGACAAATTAGTCAAAAAAATAGAATTATAACACTGTCTCTTCAATGCGTTTCTTTTTATCTGGGTCGCTAGTTGTGGAGCAATGCGAAATGTTTTAATTGTTATCCTAATTAACGAACACGTTTAGAAAATTACAGTGCTGTGAATAAAAACAAAACACAGTAATGAGAGAATCAAACATCATCTTTTAACAAATTGCACCTGCATTTAAGACGAGACTTTGAAGGTCTGCAGGAGAAAATTTTTACTTCAAAATGTAAAAGTATTTCTTGTGAAAAAAGCCTTGTAAAAATATGTTCTTATCAAGAGAGAAAAGGAGGCGTCTGAATTATTTCAAAAGATTTTTTATAAAATCGCAATCGAATTCGATTGAAAATATTAAGTAGTTTTCAACAAAAACCCTTATGAAAACGTAGCCGTCGCAGGATGGGTGGCATTTCTAATATTGCTTTATCGAATATTAAGGGTTGCATACCATGCTACTCATATTGACGACAATTTTAGATATTGGAGTTAAATCGCAGCAAATTTACAACTGAGTCACTCACGAGGAATGAAATAGAGAAACAAATTACAAAACTCGATAAGCTTTTTAAGTGTATTTTGCAACTGAAAATATAGATGGAATTGTGTTGATGCACGGCTGCTAGTTTGAAGATGTGATGTTGTCACATGACGAATAATATTCTCATCCAGTACTTGTTCATTTTAGTGGCGGGATATCTCAATTTTGAGACTCTGTGACCGGGTTCATTAAACATCTAACATCCGGATGTGTCTGGAGTTCTTGTTCCTTGATATTTCCTCCCATTAACATTTTCTATATTATTTTAATATTTTATTACGCACATTTTGGCCATTTTGTAAAGTTTGCAAAATTTCCACAATTTTAATTTCATATTTACAATATTTTTAATAAAGCACAAAAAGCAAGACAAGTAATACCTCAAACGCCCTCCTCGCATAATGATAATTGGAGTTATGTTTAAATAATGCGCACTTCTTTCTATACTTCTCTGATTAAATTTACATGGTGATTTAATTAGCCGATGATGTTACCACCATCTCAGTGATATGCTACAATATAAGTTACAATATATTTAAAACACACTACCTATTGTTAATTCTCTTTTGGATGTAATATCAATTATATTTTTTGAATAATTAAATTGTTTATGATCAACGTTTTTGTGATACTCACGAATTAAGCGCGGCACATTCGTTTCGAAATAAATGATGAAAATGCGTAATTTTTTTAGGAATGAGATAGGTATCATTTTATAAGTACAATAAACGATGACACAAAACAAGCACCAGGTACGAATGCTGAACCACTTTTAAAAAATTATGTAAATTTTGTTTTTTTCATAATTTAACTCCATAAACTGCAAATATGCCACGCAAACTTATCATATTAAATTGATTCATTCAAATATTAATATAAGATGAAATTAAATCGTAGTTATGCAACCGAATGTATATGAAGCCTAAAATTTATGTAATGACATAATTTTGCGGTTTTCATATCTTTCTTGTGTTCTTGTTATAAATATGCTACATATTTTAGATAAGTCCAAAGCTTTCGACTGCATACAGTGGGATCATCTGAGACATACTTAAAAGTTGGGTGTGCCCGATCACCTAATAGATCGGCAATCAACAATTACTCCAATGTTAAAGTCGACATCGATTGTTCAAAAGTGTTCTATACCAAAAATATGTCAGACAGGGATGCAGATAATTCTGTTATTCAATACATATCTAAAATATATAACATTGAATAACCTGTCACAATATCATGGAAAGCATCTAAAAGATGGCCGATTTTTTTAGCCAGGGTCTATAATAAGTGACAATAGCAGCTTGTTCCAGAGCTGAAGCAAAAAGTTGAAAAATTAATTTAAATGTTTTCCATAATTCCACTTTATAGTGTATACTTGTACTTTATTAAATAAAGTCGTATTTGTACGAGTAAGTAACGAATTCATTAAAAGGTCTAAACGAGTTTTAAAAAAAATATAAATTCCATTTTCCTCTTCTAACTTGTAGCCATGCAATAAGTACGAAACAGTATTTTCCGCATTAAACGCTATATTGTTTTTTTAATTTCTCAATATGGGGTTTGGAATTAATTAACATGAATAAATGATTTAATTGGCACATAGGTGATATTGTCAATAAAAATTTAAAATCGTCAATACGTCATTATTAGTTTTACAAATCACTCTCTTTGTCATATTGATCACGATAAACTTGAAATATAAAGCCTTAATTTGGCATGTTTATAAAACTCAATAAAACTAACTGAAGGGATACAGATTAATTGAGATAATTACAGAATGTTTACCACTAATAGAAATATACAGCTTCTTATGTATTAACAAAAATACAATGACGTTGCTAAATGAGGTTACTAATGCTTTGCTTAACTATTAACATCACACAAATTAGATTATTAGTTTTTGCCTGGTACGTGCAATAGCAAACACGCAAACACAAAGAAAAAAGTTCCACAGATGATCATGACACATTCTATTACTTATTCTTCATCCTCCAAAGTTCTTTTGTAAATATTTTCACTATGCAGGGACGGAAAGATTACACTTTTATCATATGTACCGAAATGAATCGTGCTAAAGAAGTACTCATAAGTATCAAGGTTTTAAAAAATATAAGTCGTTTTTAGACTGTAAATAGAAATATCGTACCCACCTATTACTTCAAAAGTCTTTGCACTTTTTGCCACTATCTGCTTGCAGCTTAAAAATGTTTAAATGATTTAAACTACCTACTATATGCCACTTGTAGAATATGAATTTCAGTCATAAACCATTTTTTACACGGTCAAAGTCGCAATAGGAACTAGTCCCGATAATATCACAAATGTGAAAATTTGGATGTTTGTTACTCAATTACGTCTAAACGGATAAGCACATTTTTATGAAACATGGCATACACGTAGTTTATGATTGAACTTAATACATCGGCTAATTGTAAATAATAGGACAAAACTAGCTATTTTATTCAATATTAAAAAATTAGTACTACAACATGGTAATTTATGGCGTAACCGTAACGTAGCGCATATTGCAAATTGCTTACGTAAGCCTTATTACATTTGGCCTGAAGGGTTTTTGTTCGTTATCGTAAGGCTTATAGAATTCATAAAGCTTGCGATAATCTTTGTGTACGAGGGATTTTACTGACGTAAAACGTTATTCGGTATCCTCTATTTTGCCCACTAAACAGCTTTCATTGGGAGTATGTGTATTTGCCACTCATAAATTTGAGTATTGTTAGAGTCAACAATGCTTCGGCCGAAATGTTGCTTGTCGAGGATTTTTGTAAATATAAAATACTTTGCGATGGGTGCAATAATTTTATTTATAAGTATTTTTACTGTATAAGTAAACGTCTAATAGTGAATATGAAATACTTTTCAGTATCAACATTTCAGGATTATTTTCTACATAAAATTTTCATACGTAACCTAAAATTAATTCTAAATAAATGTTTTGGATCAAAAATAGTTTATTCTATTTTCTAAAATTTGTTATTTCATATCGAACTTATCTGACTAAATATTACACTTAACTTTCTATTTTCAATGACTTTCGTTTACATCTTAAATTTGAAAGTAGAAAGAAATTTCCAATTGTTAATACGTAAAATTTATAGTTTGAAAAATACTCAAAAATAAACCTCTTGAAAACAGGAGGGTGTTTTTTGAGGCCTCATCGAGTTAAGTCAAATGAACCCAAATTTTATGGCTTTAATATTAGCCATGAAATTCCTATGTTCACCTCCCTCTATCAACAGAACCTTTTGGTTTATATGTAACCAAAAGACTCATTAATAAAAATCAAACTATTTTTAGCTATTGAGGGTTTCCTATGACCACTTTCCACTTGAATCGTCAAATCAACTCTACGTTACCATATTATTGTAATAGAAAAGTTAGAAAAGTGGGTGAAAAAAGACTAGTTGGATTTCTTTACAATCATAGTTACATGCAAGTGAAGTTAAAAAAGCGTGTTAAATATAATAGTTTTTATTTAAAAGTTTTAGTATTTATAATATTAATATATAACTATTTACACTTAAAGGAAAAATTTTTTACAGTATGTTGATTTTAATTTTACAGATGTAACGTTAAGGGATACGGAGATTTTTTCCCATTTATTTTTGTAATCTTATTAACTGGCTTCAAAAATGACGAGATTCTCAATTCGACTGTATTATTTTTGGGTATATTACCTCATATCTCCGGCTTTTATTAACCAATTTCGATGATTCTTTTTTTTAATTAGAAGGATTTTCTCAAAGTATGGTCCCATGAAAATGTGGTTAGAATCCGACCATGAAAATGTAAAGTACATCATAGAATTCCTAAACACTGAATAGCACAGGTGTCGTGATTGAGTTTCGATGATACAAATCTAATGAAAATCTAATAATACAGAACTTAGGGCAATGTAAATTGCTCTTTAGCAAAATTATGGTACAATGATAGAACCGGAAAGTGGTAGCAGAAACTTTTCGATGATGGGAAATAAACTCATCGAGTATAGATTCGTTTAATTTGTCTTAACATAGCAATAAAGTAACAAAGTAACTAGATAGATGTATTATTTGGGCAACTAAAGAGGCACGTTTTTAAATGCTTTCTTTTAGCTTCATGTCTCCGGATACCAACTCCCCATTTCTGATGCGGCAGGGGTACCCCTAAACCTGCCTAAACCTTGAGACTTGACGATCTGCTGTTTTTTAATTAATATCTTGGATATCAAGCAAAGGCTCCGTCATTCTTTATGTGGCCCTATCATTTCTCTGAGGTGTTAGAACTCTAGGTTTCAACACGTCAGTCTTGACGCCGTGGGAATACTGCCTGATAAAACTGTGAGACTTGAGGATATGCTCTTTTTAAATTAGTACTGTGGGTCATAAGCAGAGGCTCTTTCATTAAACTCCGGATTCTAATTCCTCAGTCCTGATGCTTCAAGCCACTGCCTATCCAAGCGGTAAGACTCGAAGCTCTGCAATTCTTAAATTATTAAATTGATAATTATTGATATCAAGCAGAGACTTTGTTATTAAATTTCAGGCCATATATTGAGTTCTGACACTGCTGTGGTACTGCCTGCTAAACCGTGAGGTTTGAAGGTTTACTACTTTGTTTTTGTATTAATTAGTAATTTGAATCTCCAACAAAAACTCTGTCATTAAATTCCGGATTCTAATTCCTCAGCCTGATGCAATAGTGTAACGTCTTATTTTGTTTAAATTAACTCAAACCTTTTCCATTGTAATATTTGTTCTAATATCTACTATAACTCAAACCTTTTCCATTATTTATCGAAATTCATAAAAATTATAATTTAACCATGAAAAATTAAGATACACTACAGAATTCGTCAACAATTAACAGCACAGACACCCCTATAGAATTTCAGAGATATAGGTCTCATGATAACTTAATAATAAAATCTCTAATTTTTTGACACGACTAGAGGGCGGCACAAATCTTCCTTTAACAAAATTAGGGTGCAAAATTAGTGACATAGAGAAAGCAGTTGGTAAGAGGAACTCTTCACGGATGAGGAGAAATCCATCGAGTTTGAATTCATTTTAGGTGTTTTCGAGTAAGCAAAAAATGACTGACAGGTACATACAAAGACATGTAGTTATCTTGAATATTGGTATACTGGTACATAGTATATACAGGGGTATAAAGTCTTTAAGCACTAAATACGGTGAAGCACAATGAGATAATTTCATTTATATGTTCGTATTAATGTACTCATGTATCTATGTGTGTGTGTATATACGCGAGTATATTTGTACATACCATAAATATAAATATGTTCAGGTATGTTAAAAGCCGTAAACGTCTGTTCGGGTGTCAATAAATGAGATATTATTGATATTGAATTCGTGATAATAAGTTCATAAAATGTGATACTCGTAACGTGATAATAAGTTCGTAATATTCTGAGTACCATACGATATTATAATTTAAAATAGAAAAATAAAAGTTTTTCATAAAATATTGCATCAACTTCAAATAATCACCGATTAAGTCGTGACCCCGTCAACGAAATCTGTTGACTAATTTTCTCTATCAGTTTCAATCTTCTGCCTGAGAGAGTATTATGTTTATAGGAAGCTTTGACTTTTCTGTAATTTCTCTCTTTGTCTTTATAACTTTATATTTTCTACTTTACTTGCAACCGTGAAGCTCCCAAGACATATATTGCTTAATGGATTATTATCTCGTTATAAATTAAGCTTACATTATTCACCTGACGTTAACGTTAAGGTTTTTAGTTAACTTGTAGATCATTAAAAGTGAAAGAAATCCTCGTGTTCTTTTATATCTGCTATAGTAATTAAGAATGCACATTTGTAAATAGGCTTCTAGCCATCTCTTGATAGATTTATTAACGGGTTTATTTTTAGAATTATTTACAAGGAATATAAAGTTTGTAAAAACAATATAAAAAAACAAAAACAATATAAGCAAGCTTCCTCAAAAATAAACCTGTGAAATGCGAGAAGATGTACTGTAATAGCATCGTCTCTTAGTACTATTACCGTGCAATATGTCGTGATACGCAAACAAATATAATGAAGTTATAAAGCTACATATTAGCCATTTTACATACATTTATTCCAGTTGGCAGTGAAAATTAAAATAAAAATATTAATAAACCTTGAGAAAAAGTTAAAATCATTATTAAAATAATATACGTATCGAATATCAATAGGGAAGTTCCTTTTCTGACCCAAGAACTTAATAGGCTCTATAAATATGCAATTTAATTCTTCTAATTTGCAATTAATTCTAATTTGCAGAAAAAGTCAACGAAAATATTTAAACAATGAAAATGAAAGGGTTACTTTTTCCTCTTATCAGATGATATTTCAGGTCGTATAAAATAAAAAAATTACCAATATAGTTTATTCTTCATCAATATTTACATTATAACACAACGTCGAAAATAGTGAATGTACGTGCCAAATATTTGAACTGTAATTATTCTGTGGCATAAAATAACATTGATAGGATACTACATTCGTGATAATCGTCGTATAAATAATGTGTGTTATTCCGTGTGTACTCTCGCTTGTATCTCTTTTTTTTGTATTTGGACTATTATTCATTAATAGGGAAACGACGTATAAAGAGCATTTATAATGAGGACCTGGGTAGTTAGAGTATAAATTATTAAAAAAAAATATTCATACTAAATTTCTTTACACTATAATTCATTGCTGAATTTTACTGTAAAAATATTCAAAAACACATTTTTTGAAAATGTGTTCTAACATTGCATAGAATTTAATGTCAAAAATTATTAATTTTTTTTGTTCTGCTCTAAAACAGATTATTGGCGAAAAATTAAGAAATATTAAACATTATCGATTTATAAAGATTTAAACTTAGTATTTAGAAGAGGCTGTCATTTTTAATAGTGTTTGTTATGTTTTACATGATTGTGATGTTGTTTTAATAGTACTTGTTACTTTAGAAACATATTACTCGTTTATTTTTAAATTAATTCTCGTAATTTTTCACTACTGATTTTTAATTAATCTATATATTTTTTTTGATATTTTACTAAAAACAGCAAATTTAGGAATAATCAAATTGCTGAAGTAAAATTGCTTTTTTACTTTCATTCTTTGCAATTCTTTGCAAGGGTGGTATTTGTACGAAACAAACCAGATCCACTCATTTCATAAGTTTTACTATTCTTCAATCAGTTTCACCTAAAAATTTATTGAAATAAATCTATTAACTTTGATTGAACCATTGATTTGAAATAAATGTATTAACTTTGGTATCGAAAAAATACGTACATTAAACAAAACTTTTAATCTTTTATTTATCTGCATGAATAGTTCACGCTATATATTAATTATCTATATAATTAATTTGCTACACTTACAATTATCTATGTTTAATGATATCAAATGTACTTGAAGTAGCTGTAATAATTTTTAGTTTTATTTTTATGACAATAAAAGTGAAGTGCTCGCCAAAGACGATCTCACTTGCTAATATTAAATACGATATTATCGCTTTCCAAAAATAATTAATCTCTCTCCTTTCTACTAAAACCAGAATAATAATGGTTTACTTTGTAATATTTCTTGTTTGATAGAAACGATCTGTCAAAAAGTGAGTCGCGAAAACCATTCATACTGGTAAACATCATGTAATTACATTGACCGACATGCACACTAACATGAGGGACAATGTTGTTTATATTAATGTGCATGTCGTGTAACCTTAAGGTTACTAGCGGTATTTGTGAGCACTACAAGTACCCTTGAAAATAACATTGAACTGCCCCCGGGTTTGTTCAGATCGATTATATTAAAAGACGTAATAAATTTTATGTACTTTACATAAAAGTGTCATTTTAAGAAGACGTATTTTTTCTGTGATTGCATGTACCACATAATCCGTTATAATTTTCACAAATAGTGCTTACTAGGAGATATATTTAAGTATTTTTTTTAGATATTTTTGCATTTTTTCTACGTAAGTGAAAGGGGGAGGGGATGCCTTGTCGATATATACGAGAGCAAACATCTCGAGATAGAAACAAAAAAATGATTTAATTTCAGAACATACTTTATTTCATTTTAAAAGGTCTATCCGATTATATCATGGGATTATCTACATTTTTTTCGTTTTGTGAGAAGAGTGTCCAAAAATTGTTTCTTCTCATTTATCCTTGGGTTATTATTGTCTATACTCAGACCAACTTTCATCTCAACAGATGTAATAATTTGCGAGTAAATTGGCTATGACTTACGAGTGGGAACAGATAGACTGACATGGCGGGAACATAGGCGTTCCTGGTTTACTAAGGAATGTGTTTTCTGCATAAAATGATATTAATAGTGCAATAATTATATCTATAGTGTACTAAAATTGCTTTTATAAAATATTAAGTAACTGTGTGACGCTGGCATTGGCTGTGTCAGTCGAATTATTCTTGCCTTCCTTATAAAATCATTTACACCATAAAACAAATTATACTTTAATTAGAACCGCGCCTCGAAGCTCAAATAACCTCTAAACACATACTTTTCTTTGTCATCAAAATTAATTGAATGGATTTTAGTGTTTTAGTTGTTTTCTAATAGTTTCCATCGCGATTAAGTCAGGCAACATTTGTATTGGAAGGAAATGTAAATTAAAAAATACGCACACACGCGCGCGTGCACAAACATATATATATATATATATATATATATATACATATATATAAATATATATATATATATATATATATATATAAATATATATATATATATATATATATATATATATATATATATATATATATATATATATATATATATATTTATAAATATATACGCAAGCATTGAAGAAAATTTTAGTTCTGTTAAAAAATACTACGGACATACCATATAAATGAAATTTATTTTCCGAATTTTTGTAATCCTTGATATTCTCCACGATATAATTCTAGTGTTGAAATATAAATCATATTAATAAATTATTCCGGGACATGAAAACAGCAGAACAGGAAAATTTGGAGAATAAAACCGTAAATATCGTTAAACCGTTAAACGCTGGTAACATTTTCATCTAATGGCGTTTGTATAAAATTGTGAACTTTAATTGTGTTTTCACAAATGTTTTACGTCGATTTATAATATGAAATGCAGTACTTATAGCTGAAATGTCATGAATGATTGTTTTTTGTTGATTTATGATATATTGCGACAGCCATTTACCAGGGTTCTTCGTAGATTATAACTGTCCTCAATGTGGTGGATAGCGTTATCGACACTGACAAATTAAATGGGTACTTCGTAGATTATAACCGTTCTCCATTTGACGGAGCGGCATCATTGACTTAGTTAAAAGCAACATAAAGATGGGTTTTTTATTCGCAAGTGATAACCGTTGTCCTTTGCGGCGTGTCAGCGTTATCGCTAATAGATCTGTTTTGCGGGCGGGTACAGTTATGCTGACTTCCCCAATCCAGTTCATTCGTGGGGTGTTACGAATGATGTAAAAGACGATGCTAAAAATAAAAATTGTCAGCAGTACGTACAATGTTGTCGATGTCCCTTTGATTTGGGTCGCTAAGGGGTGATTATCCATCACACTCAGTTGATCTTGCATTTTGTCATTTCTCGTCGTAAAGATACATGTTGATAGGTTTTGTCAATGTTGTTTTGTAGATCTTATTATATATTCCCTTTCTTCTCGTATGCATTCTGAATTGTCTTCTATGTATGATCAAGAGATTTACACTTCTTTATTGCTGCATCTGTCTTTTACTAATTTTTCCACTTCTTGATAATGATAATATATTGCTGTGCATATAATCTTTAAATACTCCATAGGGCAAGAGATTAGTATATTTAAACACTTGTTTCGTTGTTTTAGTATTGTTTGTCTGGTGCAATTATTAACTAACAAGGTTTGACATATTTTTTGTTTGCAATAATCTACTTTATACACCTGTTTATTTCTATTCAAATACAGACCTGGCACGATATTAATAATATTGCGATTTTCATATATTTTCTTTATCAACGGTAGAACATAATTTAAATTAGAGCGATCTTTGGAAACAATGAGAATATGTAATTTGAAGATCATATTATTTTAATGTATCGTTACTTCAGGTTTTATTTGTGCGTTTAATAGTAAAGGGTCTCTAATAACATTTATTTTCTTTGGGATGGTAGCTACCCTATCTGTTATGTATAGTTGATTTATTATTGTAGAGTGTATTATCCTATTTTGTGCGAACACATAAGGTTCATCGAGGCTATTTCAGATTTCCTTTAAATTAGTTATCTCGAACAAGAGTTCCACTTTGAAATAGTTATTTTTGGTTTTGTTATAAACCTCATTCATTAGAAAATTAATGTGTTGACATATCGTTTACCTTTTTGTTGAAACTTATCATAATATTAGTGGCTATATTAAACATTCGGTCAACACTAATTAGATTGATTCGTTATCATCGGGATTACCTGAGATTCCCTTTATAATCGAGTATAGATCATTTATCAATCCCCTCTTTTGTAGTTTTACTTGATATTAATCAACACATTCTTTAAGGTGAGAATTTAAATAGTTAAGTTGTTTCCTACTGTTTTCGCTAATATTAAAGATTTCGTTTAAAAGATATTTATTTTATGGTATTTTTCAAATAAGGGTCGCAAGTTGGTAGGATGTACTACTGCCCACTCTTATTCTTGTATCCAGGCTTGTCCCTGTGTTATTGCAATAAGTTGCTCGTCTGGGCAAGTAATTTGTCATTGACATCTGGAATGTGTATTTGAGCAATGTGAATATGTCTGTCTTAACCATGTGCATGATAGAAAGCTATGTTGCGAGGTCTAATATCTTTTATAATATATGGTCTACGGAAGGCGTTTTTGTTTTTGCTTTATTGTTTTTTCTGATGTAGAATTTTAGTCCTACTTGCAGTTCAGGAATAGTTAAAGCGCGCATTTTATTATTTCGTAGACTTATGTCATCTTTCGTTTTATGTATTCTGTCTTTTATATTGGTTAGGTATTTAGCTGTTACTGTCTGCTACGGAGGAAATGTAATTCGTTTTAACTGTCACGCTACGTACTGTGGAATTATAAGCGAATATTACTAATGGAATGTCGTTTTTCTTACTAATGGAATGTCGTTATTTTTGGGCCCGTAATCTCTCGATTATGTTTGAATGAAGTTTTTTTACATCTGCGTGGGACGTATGGTGTTGAGGAATAGGAGTGTACTGTGTTACGTCTACAGTTTCTAAAACCTGTCTTACTTCTTCTCCTACAAATATTGCTTCATTTTCTGTCGTTATTGTATCAGATTTACCTATCAGCATGAATAATTTTGTTAACTTGTCTACTATTGTTAGTCCGTTGTTTTCTGATAAAGGAATCATGAAAGACCATTTGGAAAATCGATGCCAGTGTTATATTTTTCTCTATTATAATGAAACATGTCAATCTGCCAATTTTCTATAGCTTTAATAAATGTCGGGGTTGGTTCGAATTTGGATTTTATGGGTTTGCAATCATATTTTAATTTATTACGTATTTGAAATTTCTTGCCTTAGTAATTGTTTTATGCTTTCCACATAATATTCTTTTGAAATCTTTTTTATCAACGCGGGGTTGCCTAAACGTTTGTTTAAATCGTTAAAAAATTCGTGGGTATTCCTAATTTCATCGGCATCTGTAAACCAGATAATTTCCAAGGATGAATTGAAGTTTTTTCAGTAAACTTCTGAAAATTGTTGATCCTGTTCACATGTTATGGAGTATTTTTTTCTTTTGCAATATTCTATTAAAAATGTTTTAAAATATTTTGGGTCTAAAATCGTTAAATTATAGTCAAGGGGTTTATTAAATTTTTCAGTTATTTCTAGATGATGTTCTGAGTCTAATTTGACATAACAACGATTCATTCGTTGCGGAGGGTGATCTTGTTAATTATGAATCCGTTAGATGAATCGTCATAGTGTGTACGTTTGTTACGTCGAAGTTGTGATTTAATTCGATAGAGATAAAGCATTGGCCACGATATTCATCGAATACTTATTATATTTGATCTAGTAATCATACTCTTGTAACTTCAATTTCCAACGAGTTAATTTCGCTTGATTTGATTTCCTTGAGTTTTGTTATTCAAACTCAGGATTGATGGTCCGTTTAATAAAAAATAAAGCGTCCGCCATAAATAAACTGTCGGAATTGAGTTAATGCATATAAGATGCCTAACAATTCTCTTTCGGTCGTATTGTATTTTTGTTCTGTCGAGTTTAGAGCACGTAAAACGTAAGCTTTATGGTGTTGATTCTGCGAAATGACTGCTCCTAGCGCTACGTTACTAGCGTCTGTCGTAACTGTACAAACTTCATCAAAATTGTGATTTGCTGGTATCAGAGGATTTGTTAATAATTCTTTTGTTCTTTCTTTGCGTTTTCTTTTTTCTTACTTCCGTTATTGGTTTCACTACTGTTGAGAGATCCGGTGTAAATTTTCTGTAATTGGATACCAATCCTAAAAATTTGTTTTGTTCGTTTCAGCGTTTTGGGAAGCGGACATTCTTTAATGGCTTTAATTTTTTGCGGACACGGTTTAAATACGTCGGTTGTTAGCATGTGTTCTAAACATTTAACAGATGTTTGGAAAAAAATACATTTATCATTCTTAATACGTAATTGTAGCGATCGAGTATTTGTAAAGCGTCAGTCAGTCGTCGGTGGTGTTGTTGTTCCGAATGAGCGAATAAAATAACTAAACTAAGCAGGTATTGGCTTCAAGGTGTGGTCTAAGTACGTGATTCCTTATTCTCTGGAAAGTTGCTGGTACTGTCTTTAATCCAAATGGCATACGGGTATAGTCGTAGTGAACATGAAAAGGCTATTAAAAGTATTGACTCAGTGTCCATCTGGATTTGATTGCATCCGGCGGTTATACCTAATGTCGAAAAATAGGTTGAACCGTTTAGTTCCGAAAAAATATCTTTTGTTTGATATTGGTAATTTGTCATCGCGGGTCTGTTCGTTTAACTTATGGTAGTCTATGGCAAGTCGTAATTTTTTAGGTTATCCAGGTTCTACGTGTTTTTCTACCAAATGTCCCGTACTTGACCACGGTGAATCGGAATGTCGTATCGAAGTCTTTGAATTTTAGATAGGCGGTAAGCGCGTTGTGAAATAGGTTCATTTTTAATTAAGTTTATTATATGCTGAATAATATTAAATGAGGTTTGCGCAGCTGTTTCGGTAAAAAGGTGTCTATATTGGTTTAATATTTGTTCTAACTTCAATAGTTGTTCTTTTTGATAGTAAAGTGAGATTACGCATTCAGGGGTTGTCAGGGTATTTTGAATCGGATTTACGGAAAAATAGCTTAAGCATCCCAACCTAGTAGGTATTCATATGTTCGGGAGAAATAATCAGATATGTAAAAGTCTAATGGAGTAATTAACATTCCCCAATATTTTTTTAAATGGGGGGATTATAACTTTTCCTTTATGGTAGGTCGTCTGATGCGCTGTTTGCACAGATGATTCATCTACGTATTGGATTAAGTTCTGATTTAAGTATTTCTTTGCAATGGACGGTTTAATAAATGAACGGGCTCCGCCAGTGTCAAATAAATTTTTTTCGTTGAAGTCTGGAATATTAATATACTGAAGTTTATTATTCGCACTTGCATTATATGGGATTGTTCGAAGGAACGGATTGTTGAAAATCCTCTTGGTCGTTAATTATTTCGTTTTCTAAGGTAAACATTAGTTCGTATATATCGACACACAATTGCTTGAAACGATTATATTCAGGTTCATTAGTCGTATCAAGCTCGTTCTGGTCTATATTATTCTCTTTAATATTGAATAAGGTGTCGCGAGGTCTTTTCATGTAGGTCTATCTGAAACTGTTCGCATTGTTACATCTTCATTATTTTGTATAGGATTACATTGTCTATATTGTTGAAAGTTAGGTTTTTATGTAAAATTCCTTTTGGCCGATTAAATTGCATTCTTTGTTTAAGCGAGAATGGTTACGGGGTAAGGGTGACTTTGCTTATATATTGGTTGGCATGTTTTATAAAAATGATTAAAATTAGGTTTTTGTACCGGCATAGGTGCTGTTAGTAAGCTTGGAGTGTATATGGTTTGGTGGAGTGTATATGGAAATGATTAGAGATAATGCAATCAATAATCAAAAGACAGCGATAATCAGTTAAAAGCGAACTATTAATTTTAAAATGTCATTTTTAAATATATTTAAATATATTTAACATGAATGAATAAGATAATCCCTCTTTGTATGGAAATGAATAAAAAATCCTGCATGATCTGACTCTTAGTTAGTCAGCTCTAATAACTGTAACACACAACAAGTGTACCGTATTTTTAAAATAACAAATTTGTTTTATCAACTATCGCCTCACATTCATTAACTGCCGCCCAACGTGGGGCAATTTTTAGAAGTTACGACTCCTGTATCGCGATTCTATAGTTGGGTGAATGCGAATTCAATTCCAAATAAAATTGATGAAGATATTCACCTGCAAGACTTCACCTGTAACCGCTTCTAACATATCTACGGAGTGAACAAGTCGAAGGAGCAGTTTTGAAGCCCTTTGGGATCAAGAGTATTTGTTATACCGAAGCTACAAACTATTATAAGTACACTTGATTGTTTTTTGTTAAATACGCTGGCAACCACACCGGCAGGATAAACTTTAATCAATCCCGTGAAAATGAATCCAAGTCAACCATCTATTAACGCTCATCATATCAAAACGGGACATATACCCATACCTACCTACTATTAATACCGTTGACTTGAACGAGATTATAGGATAACTTTGATAAGAGAAGCTCGACTAATTCTAAAAACTTTAGCTTGTTACACAATATTAAAATATTTATCTCCGATATATTATGATTTTTCCAAGCTCGATACGTACGAAGAAGTAAGTATTAAAACTAGGAGTTTAGATAGAGAAATATACCGTATGAATAAAATACGAAAAGAAAAACCATGTACGCTCCAAGCTTACTAACAACACCTATGCCGGTACAAAAACCTAATTTTAATAATTTTTATAAAACATGCCAATCAATATATAAGCAAAGTCACCCTTACCCCGTCAACATTCTGGCTTAAACAAAAAATGCAATTTAATCGGCCAAAAGGAATTTTACATAAAAACCTAACTTCCAACAATATAGAAAATATAATCCTACACAAAATAATGAAGATATAACAATGCGAACAGTTTCAGATAGACCTACTTGAATAGACCTCGCGACGACGAAATACGTAAAGAAAGATATATGAATACACACAAATATACACTTGCAAAATTTAGTATATTAGTTCTGCAGTCCACACAGACATATGGACGGGTCGAACTGAGTCCCCCCTTTTCTTAAGACGGTTAAAATGGGGATACTCTCGTTGTCTCCTGCATGTCGGTGTACAATGAAAATTTCATTTTATTTGTACTCTCGCCTATCATTTTTTACTAGAATTGAAACGTTGTTTTTAATAAAATTTATCTGTAGAAAAACTATAAGGAATGTCATTGTCTGGAGGTCACAAAGTTATTAAGTTGCGCTCGAATCACCTGTGCTAAGAAAATGAAAAAGACCTACTTAGGTCTTTTTCATTTTCTTTGAAAAACGTAACGCACAATTTTCCCCGAATGGTAAGCCAATGATACTTTTCTGTAAAAAAATACAATTCGCTCAATATTATATTTGTTTGGTTTATATTTTATTTGTTCGTCCACTATAGTGAGTCGTTTAGTGAAACTGCCTATATTGAATGAAAATAAGAAAATCGCTCCAAACAGCTATATTTTAAAATCTATATATATATATATATATATATATATATACATATATATATATATATATACGTACACATATAATTTTTTTATTTATATGTCATAAAAATTAATCTTTTAATTAATTATTTAAGGGTATATCATGTAAAAAAATTTCCTGTTATTATTACAGTATAATATTTATAAAGGTTGAATTACGGTTGTCCCTAAAATGTTAATAAACTCTTTTAATATAATACTTTTCAAAACCACAAAGCTTTTCGATATTGGATTAAAATGGTACTAATAGATAAAAACAATCAAGAATAATTATTGAATTATCTAGTCCTTTGACTTGTAATTTATTGTGGTTACTCCCGCACAATTTCTTGTTCAATCACATAACTTAACTATCTGAGACTGAATCAATAGATCATGTTAATAATACCAATAAATATCTGAATCTTATCAGTAAGTACACTTGTAAAATTGGTCTGCCATCCAATGAGCTCGAAAAATTAGTATGTCACTAAATATCACGCTATTGTTATTAATACTCAGAAGCCTCTTTGAAAAAGGTCAATGTAAAATTTATCATATAGTTTTGTTTGGCGACTGTGATCTCTTATTTCTTGACAATTAATGGTCTGCGCTAAATCAAGCACCCAAGTGGCGGTTTCAAATTAATGAAATAAATCGTAAAGTTTTCAACAGGATATATTATTTCAAGATTTGCCAGTACCTAGTGTTATCTCAAGTAACCTTTGATAACTATATTTAATAAATAGTACAAATATCTATATATTATTGGTGATTATTTAAACAAATTAACACGACTTCAAAAAGAGGTTGAAAATTTTCCATGCATGTTTATACATTGCAGCTAATGATTCTTTAACACAAAAACACGATGTTAGCGACAGGTTAAGATTTTCTTTGTTAAATAGTCCTGACTTTTATACCATATAATATACGTTGAAAACCTTTAAAAAAGGAATTATATAGTAATCTATTAAACATCGATTAATAATCAATTCTTTATTCATTTTACAGGAGGATTAAGTTATCTTGGTTCCTAGCAAAACTTTAGTGTCTTTATACGGTTAAGTGTTACGTGTAAAGTGTATAAAAATAAATTTGGAGTGTTTTATGGATATTAAAAAAATGTGATTTGAAAATATTATTAAATGCAAAATTTTTAAATATTTACTACAACATTCATAAGTGGAGGGCTATTTTTGAGTTAATCTATAATATTGTAAATTTATCTGTCTGTAAATTATTATGGTCTACCTGTTTATATCACGTGACACTACCAAATTTAAGTACTCTAAAAATATTCCTTTATTCAAATAGAAAAGGTTGATATAAAAATATTTGTATTTAAGTTCACTTTATGTTATAAAACAACGTTCATAAAATACTTCACTAAACTAAATAAAATTTCACTAAAATATTAGATAAGGTAAGACATATTGTATAGAAGTATTCATAATAAAATTATTATTATTAAAGTATTTTACAAGTGATAATATTATAAAAAGTACAACATGAAAATGTTTTTTAAACGTTAGGATATAAAACAAAAACCATCACACTTTAGAATGATTTTATTTATTCCCTATCGAGAGCATTGATCAGTCATTTTGATTAGGTTTTACGATACTATTTATATATCGTAATTAGTAATACGAAACCTTGTATAATAATGTTGAAAACATTATTATGCTAACTGTATTTATCATCCATAATTTTGGTAAATTGTTTAAATGTTACCTAATTTTTAAATAAGTCAATAGCTTTATATACTATATATTAATACGCCTTCATATGTATCTTCTGAATGGGTAAAGTTTTTAAACAAAATTTTAAAGTATAATTTCATAAATTTCTCATAATTTATGGTGAATTTTATGATTTTCGTACCTTTCAGGCATAATGTAATTAAATTTGCAAAAAGATTAAAACAATTTATTTTGCCTCCTGGAATATATGTATTTTATTTAAATGTAAGTCGTTTTATGTTTGGCCTTGCGTGCAAATTTGTATATAGCAAACCTCAGTTATTCCTAAGAAACATATATTCTCAAAACATATATTCTCTAACATATTTCTTGTATGTCAAGTACATTTACGTACATTTACTCGTACTATTTCGTCTATAATTCATACTTATTCGTATATTTATAATATTAACTTGAAAGTATTTAAGAGACATGGAGCTTTAATTTTTATATTAGAAATTAACCATTAAATATATTGAACGCAATAGCAAATTTTTCTTACTGTTGCAACAATTAGTTCATAAATATATGAAATTTTCAAAAGTATTTAAGGTTCATTTGATTTTTAGTTTTTATTAGCGCCGGATATTTGAAACGTTAAATTAAAAAATATCAGAAATTAAATTATAATTAATTTGTTAAGTAGAAGTTTAAAAATTATTGAGATGCTTTTCATTAATTTACGACTTGGACATAGTTAAGGTACTTTTTTGGAATTTTAAAATGATGTCATAAATGTCAAAAGTAATTTATTCCGTATACCTGTTATGAATCATGATGTGTATGATAAAATCGTTATATATCGATAACGAGCCATAACTTTAAGAACATTTATCAGTCGTCTTCTAGAGCGGAATACTTGCTTTTATGGCGAGACTACTAAATTAAGCAAGGTAATAACCTATCACTTAGAGTGATAGGTTTACCTTGAATACACATAGGTTTATCATGAAAAAAAAAGAAAAAAAATATATGTGTATATATGTATATATATATATATATATATATATATATATATATATATATATATAGTTCATCACAAGTCCACTTGAAAATAAAATATATGTAGTTCATTAAATTATTTAAACAAAATTCTTATCGAAATATATGTATGTTTATATATATATATATATATATATATATATATATATATATATATAGTATCGAAAAATATCGATACTATCGATGCGATCATTTGAAAGACATCGGTGGCATTCATTATTCTAAAACGCTACTTAAGTGAAATTTGTAAGCCTAAGCAATACAAGTTTTCTAATATGTTGGCTACCAAAATTAAATTATGATAATTTTCGTTGTCTAACTACGTCAATTTAATTGCTTTATGAATTTGTTGAAGTACAATTTTGTCGATTAACTCCTAGGGTTTTATTTCCACACCAATTACATATCTAGTTAAAACTTTAGCATTCTTTAGACTATGTAACACGGAATTATCCCAACATGGTATACGAGTAATGTTTAGAATCAAATGTTAGGTAGAAACGAAAAATTCATATTACAGTTTGCTTCCTTCATTGAAAATAGAACACATTTACGTACAAATATTATGGAATATTTGACTGCGTAACTGTAGTAATTGTGAATGTAAGATGTTTAGGGCTATATAATGCCTTCAGAAGCTATGGATCGATAATATTGGATGAATTGATTGCTTTACCTTTGATGGAATTGAGAAGCGCATAAGATATAATTATGACCCAAATGCCATCCTTCAGAGAAATCCATATTTCCAAAAGATCTAAATTAAAGGAACGACGATTTATGCCATCTATGCACACAATAAAACTGTAATGAATGGATTCTGGATATAGAAAATATTTTGAAAACAGTGATTGATTTATCATGTAAAATTATGAAGCCAGAAAACTTGTTTTTAGAATTTTTGTCAGTCTATTAATTTATTATTCACTCATGTAAAATATACTGGACACAAAATCATGAAATTTGGTATAGTAATGGTTTTTATATCTTATAGTAATGGTATGGTATAGTTTTGGTTTCGATCGATCGAATTAATAGTAATTAATAATAGTATCGAAACGCACCATGCACACTTTCTGATTAATACGTTATTTTAAAATAGTTTAATATAATACGCGTATGTCAGTGTATTTATGGGTAATATATATATATATATATATATATATATATATATATAAATTCAAATATATATAGTTCATCACAAAGCGTCATTTGAATAAACCACCTACCTGCTATTGAAATATTCCCTAACTTGTGTCAGATAAACACAGCCTCAATATTAAATTAATTAAAGATATATGCGTTGGCAATATATTGAACAAACCATGCATCTTCATGGGTTACACCAGAAATTGACATCAGTAACTGTTTTGGATATTAAAGGTCACCTTGCAATAAATCTACACCAAGACAGTCAATTTCAACAAGATTGGAAAAATCTAATGGAAAATGTAAATTTCGCACGTGTTTTCATAAAGAAATATAATTTCTTAAGTGTTTTAATGTTCCAAAAATATTTGTATTTAAGCTATATCATATTTATATATATATATATAAATATATATATATATATATATATATATATATGTATGTGTGTGTGTGTGTGTGTGTGTGTGTGTGTGTGTGTATATATATATATATATATATATATATATATACGTATATTTCAATATAATATATAATATAATAACGATAAGTATTAAATTGCACCAGACGTGTATAAAATGTTATTCGTATTGACGCAACACTATAAGTATTCAGCAATACTTAAATTTTTTGTCACAAGACTGGTTTCCATTTTACTATTTAATTAACATTTTGCTTAGAATTATATCACGTGAACTAATCTTTTAGTCAATACTTCTTTAACGTAGTATCGAAATGTTCATTTCATTGCAGATATAAAAATGTGACACCTTTATATGTCTCTTAGTCGTACCCAACGCGTTAAATTAAATTTAACTTAGGCTTAAATTAGCACCTATTAAACTCGAATAACCTTTTAAAAAATCGTTTTTTACTCGTAAATATGTGAAATTTTAAATTTCTTGTCAAGCTTGTTATTGTCGTCGTTTACGGTTGAAATATTTTATATATGGGCTACCATTCATATCAATATAAGTTGAGGTTAGGATGTCATTTGCGCAAATAGTCGGTTAATAAATGATGTCTTGTATAATATAATTCATTTATTTTACTATGTTATTTATGTATATTAGGCGTATTTATGTATATGTTATAAGGCGAGTTGACGACCACAGTGCTTATTAGCTTGCATCAATGCAACAGCTGTCCGTTAATTGTCTGTGGAATTTAGCTACACAATTGCATATATAACTCTTGTTACGTTTCACGAATGACTGGGAATTGAACCACCCAAAACCCCATGATGTGCTGATCGTGGTGAGCTTTGTATTCAAGGTAATATACCGAAATTCTTATTATCCTATCAAGTACATAATAAGTTCTTTCCAAGTCTGAAAACGAATAAATTTAAATTTAGTGAATCATTACACTACTTGAAAAAGCAGAATTTAAAATGTTTTACGTTTCCATACCTCAGAAACAAAAAAGTACCCTTGTAAGACCACTAATGGATCCGCCTTTCTCTTTATCTATAATAGCCATTTTTCTCAGAAATTTTATGATACATGCACAGGCCCAATTATTTGGCTAAATATTTGAATGCGGCATGGCGTTTTTAAGAAATAAAAAAATAAACATAAAGCATTTCATAAGCGCATATAGAATTTCTATTAAACAACTTTTGTTAAATAAATGTTAATACAGGGTAGATTTCAAAGTTTGAACAAACATAGTTTCTGAACGCAACACATAAGAGGGGCGCAGAGGTCCGTCGTTAGAAGCGCAAGCGGTGCGGATGTTTTAGTAGCCATGGAACAGTGGAGTGGAGAGCACCGCGCTTTTGCCGTCGAGGCGTACATTTCGAGTGGATTTTCGCTGTCTGTAGCACGCCGTCGATTTAATAATCGTTACAGTATTCGTCGATTACGTGATGGACTATCGATCAACCTCATTCAGTCATGGGTAGCAAGGTTCAGAGCTACAGGATCAACATTAAATAGGCCCAGGCCAGGATCTACACCATTGGTAGCCACGGATGAAAATGTCGAGCGTGTTATGGTTTCTGTCGTTGAAAATCCCCGTTTGTCACTGCGTACACGTTCATCGATATTGGGAATTCCGAAATCAACTTTACAGGTAATAATGCAAAAAAAGCTCAAGTTCCATCCATATAAAATTCAAATTGTTCAAGATTTACACGATTTTGATTTTGAATTAAGAAAAACTTACGCGGAGGTGATGTTGTTGAGATTTCGTACTGCTACCCGGATGGGCAACATATTCTTTAGTGGCGAAGCTCACTTTCACATTGGAGGATATGTGAATAAGCAGAACTTTTGTTACTGGGATGTCCAAAACCCAAGACAACTGCATCAAAAGCCTTTACATAAGCCTAAAGTAACAGTCTGGTGTGCCATGTCTGCATCTGCAATCACATGGCCTTATTTCTTTGAAAATCGACGTGGCCAAACTGTAACTTTGAATTCGGAGAGATATGCCCAGATGTAAAATGACTTTTTCAGAGTAGAACTACAGAATAGTCCATCCTTCATAATGCAGTGCTGCAGTTATTTCCAGAAAAAAACATATCCCGAAAAGGTACCGTACCGTGGCCACCTAGGTAACCCGATTTAAGTCCATGTGACTTTTTCTTACGAGGATACTTAAAATCCGTTGTTTACAAAACAAATCCGAGCACTGTGACACAACTTTCTAGCCGAAGTCAGTAGGATACCCCAGTCGCTCTGCAAACGCGTTTTTGAAAACATGCGTGCTAGACTCGAAGAGTATGTCAGACTCGATGGCCGCTATTTGGAAAACGTGGTTGTCAAAAATTAAATCCGCATTTGTTGTTATAAAGTTAAAATAAACCTACTTTGTATTAGAAGTGTAGTTTTTTTTTACAATTTTTCAAACATTGAAATCTACCACTGTACACGGTATATATTTAACCATGTAAATATATTATCTAGTTTTTCTACCTTCACATGGGCGTAAAAACAACAAAAATATGTTTTTTCCATTTTTCCTTTTCTTTTATTTATGACCGATTATATTCGACTTTCAATATAAGATAATTTTGGTTGAGATAATAAATTATGTACATGTATGCGAAGCTATCCTCCGTACGTGTTACTGAAGAAAGAAAATAAACTGTTTATCATTTGAATTTACAAGGCGTTCCATCTTCATTACTTTAACCATCTTAGTCAGAGATGACATCTTGACGTAAATGCGTTGTAGGTCTACGTAACAAAAACTGACGATACCTGAAATGAAGCTTATGGAAATCTGAGTTTGGAAAATGGTTAAGTAAATCAATCGGGATACAATTGACGTTACTGATACTTAGTTGCAAAAAATGCATAAGAAGATTTTCTTGACATTAAATATTAGACTATAAGTACTATTTTCATATGCTTTGTCTTATTTATTCACCGAAGAGAATTTTTTTTTCTCACTTTTACCGTTCAAAGAAGACTTGTTCATATATTCGGCGAACTTATGACTACGCCGCAATATCTTTTAATGAACGGCAATAGTTAAATGAGAAAATTGAGTAATATAAAAGATTGTAAAAATATTCATAAATCTACTAAGTATTAAAAATTTTAAAATACTCTTCAGGAAAAAAACTGAATAACACTACAATCAAAAATAATAAGTCAAAATAAGACAACGAATAAAAAAAAATTATTAATTAAAAATCTTGGCAATGTATACTTGCGGAAAGAAGTGAATTAGGGATGAAATTAAAAAAAGGTAAGATTGGGTGATTAAGAGGTGAACAATTTTCCAGAAGGCTGAAAATATTTATAGAAGCAAATTTCTTGTGTAAAGATCCAGTTGATTCCAAAGATCTGCCAAATTCAAAGAAGCTTGGTAAGGAATTTTCATAAAGGTGGTCGTATGTTCGGAAAAAAGGAGATTGAACCAATTTTCATCACATAATCTGGGAACGTGGACAGAAAACTAGCTATATTTGCTTTTAAGATATTTCGAATGATTTGTATTATCCAACATACCTTAGAAGCAAATTTAGTTAATATTAACCGACCATTTGATGAGGACAATTTCATCTACAATACTTTATATTTAATACTCAAAGGGTCGCTCGACGCACATTGCGTAATGCTTTTTGAGTTGGAAAAATCCATCGTACGTACGTTTTAGCTATGGAGAGGCAGGAAAATCATTCGGGTGAAAATAATTGAGCTAGCGTAAGTAATTCCCCACATGCGCGCGTATGTTCCGCCAACTGCCAACATACGAGTATATTTACACATACATTTGGCTTTGTATTGAAATTCGATCTTATAAGCCAATTAAACAAAGAAAACTTTATTAAGGGTTAGCAACATTTTCCATGTTTATATTCGCAAAAAATGGTGTGGGTACCGTACCTGTAAATATTATTTTCCAATATTGAATATATTTGGCTTTAATTTTGTAGAAATTCATTATTCATATATAAATGAAACTACGTGATGTAGTATTATTTCTACTTTCATTAAGTCCTTTACCACGACCTAGGTTTTGTTGTACATTACGTAGTTTCATTTAATTGTGTATTATTTTCCATTTTTGGAATATTTGGAGTCAATTCCACTTGCATTCAATGCGTGCTTTGTGTCACTTATTACCAACGTACATATTACATTTAGTCATATTGACAATTATTTATAGGAAACTTTTAAACGATGAAAGAGTTCACAACATTTTTACTTGAGGAGAATATTTTCCTTATTTTAGGCGAGAATATTTGTAGTCTATACCACTTTAATTCATTATGTTCTTCGTTCGTCCTGTTTTAAACCTACACATTATATTTGCTTATAATATGTCAATTACTTATGAGAAATTGACGTATTTTACTCAACACTTGCCAATTATTTATAGCAAACTTTTGAAATAATGAAAGAGTGTACTTTTTTTTTAGCCAGAGACTCTTTTCCTTAATGCGCCTGGATACACGAGAAAATTTGTCAAAAAATCTAATTTATTAATTTATATCTTTGTTCGTTAAATCTGAATATACTACTTATTCATTTACATATTAAAGATTGTGAAAACCATACATTTAATTATTTTATATAAAACTGAATAACTGTGTCGATTTATTATCGCGATTTAGCGTCAAAAAAATTTATTAAAAGGTTTAAAAATTTCAAAAAATTATAAGTTGTGTTTGTTTTTGATTAATTCTCTTTCCCTATTTATTATTTATTAAAAAGATAAACCATGATGAAAAATGCTAGATATCGAGAGTTATATTAGGAGACAGGAAAACAAAATATAGGAAACTTAATTCCTGTAAAGGTCAAAGTTTTGATAATGATTTTAAAAGTGAAAATCTAAATTATTACACAAACTTCAATCCATAGTGTTAGTAATATCGAAAGGTGATCAAAGCAGAAATACTAAACAGGCTGCAATACAATCAGATTCCATAATACCGTGCAAACGTATTAGGTAACATGATTGTGTAATACGTTTGGAAGCGACTTCCAATTTCAATATAAGCATTTGCGACGACGAAAAGCTTTTCAATGATGATCAAAAATCGAAAACGCAGATGATACCAGCTGCAGGCGAGAACCACGAGACGACTTAAGCCCTTACGTCCCGTTATGATTTTTGCTAAAATCAATTGATACTGAGACTACTTTATTCGCTGAGAATAAAATGTAACTCTCTTTATAGCAAAATTTAATAAAATATACTATATTTATATTATTACTTTCATATACATAATCACTAGTTTTGATTTCGTAGATATTAAAGCTGTTCTTATAAGCAAAGTTAGAGGAACATTTCATTTTTAATAAAAAATAAATTATTGAGCATTACTACTGTAGAAATGTATTCGGTCGTGTATTTATAAACGTATGCTATTAAAATTAAAAAAAGAAAATAGTTAGATGCTAGTTGGACATATCATATCTAAATTGAATGCCATTTATTGTTTTGAAACGTAACGTAGGGTACATCATTAAAATTGCTCCGTTTCTGCTTTAAAATTGACGATGTTTTCAAAACTAATGAAAGGATAGGAAAATTTAACATTAACTTTTATTCATTTTCATATACGGCTAGTTTGTGTATATAATATTATTCGCAGTCTTTAGTTCTTTAACTTTTAATCAGCAACATAAATTTAAGTCATATATTAATTTATAAGCAGCAATTTTAGCTATGTTTGCAATTTTGAACTTTGTTTAAGAACATTTTCCCAATAAAAAAGTGTGTTCACCTTTGTATGTACATTAGAAGTGAAAATTCTCTTCAATTTAACTGTAAGTGTTTAAAATAATCAAGAACACTTTTTTAAACGGTGTCGTTTAAAATATACTGGGGCCAATGGAAAATCGATTCAAGTTGTTTTCAGAATATAACCTGTTTTAAAAAGGTTCTAGACCAATTTTAACTGCTCTTATCTTGTTGAACTAGACAGTCAATGGTTATCCTGAGTGCAAAATTGGAAATTTCGTTATAAGAATTATATGTCAAATAATGTATACTCAAACGCGATACTTCTTCCCTTAACCATTAAAGTATTCCATTATAAATTTATCCTGGCTGTGGTATTCGATCGAACACATGGTATAGTTATAAAGCCATTATAGCTGTGTGCCAAGTAAAACAAGTCCAAACATGGACAATCGAGGATTTCTATCAGCAGGCTGTACCCTCAACCAATTTTTATTGACTTCAGCATAAGACCCTGGATTTCACACAAGACTAAAAGACTCGCGTCCAAACACCATCATCACGCCTTGGATATAACGCAAGACCGAAGGTCTTGCCAAATCAGTTTAAAATATACAAATGCTATAGGATTATTACTTTTGGTTATAAAGTGATTTCGACTAACTTTGAACATCATGATTAGACCATTGACATCACACGCGACCAAAGGTTTGGAAGACATAAATTAAATGTGCTCAAACAAGTTTAATTTATCACTGCTACTTGTCGCTATTCCGTTACCACGACCACATTATTACCATCCTCAAACTATGTATATTGTGTCAAACCAAAGATCATGTAAACTTATATCATCAGACTATGGTTGATTCATCAAATTATTATGATTAAACTCCGGCTGCATCATCAGCTCAACTCTGCAATCATGTACTATAATATTGTATTATCATCAGAGATATACTTTTAATTTTCAGCTTAAACGAATAATTCGAACTAGGTAGAAAGGACTTGTACGGTTTAACCCAAAACTTTTGTTACTCCTGTACATTTTGTTGAGGTTCGCTGTGAAAAGTTTCATTTCAATGCCCTAGCTAATCAAATCATTTTATCCTCTTTAATTTTTGCTAAAACAAGTATATTTTTAAATTATAAAACATGATGTGAGTCCAAAATTTACTTTCATTTACAGCAAAAATATAGAGGATTGTTTTATGATTATAAACTATTTTTGTATTATTTATAATTTAAAAACTATATTAGTTAAATGCAATTTATATTTTTGTGTAAGTATAGGACATTTTAAATATTGTAGATTCCAGATATTAGAATATCAATTTTATAAAGATATCTCTGTTAAAAAAATCGGCTAAAAATGAGAAATTTAAGGACCTTCTATATTGTTTTCTTTAAAATAAAAATTCTTACAATATATCGGACTCTATTCAAGATGCTCTTTGTAATGTTATTTCACACAGGTAAAAAAATGCTCCCAAACTTTTCTATTCTGCGTATGGGTGGACATCATTTTAAAATAAAATTGTGACTAATTTTAAATACGACATTCTGTTTTTAGACAAATATATAAATATTGCATGTAAATTTCAAATCATCATTTAATTATCTTTAGACGTTATAAGCATCTGATATACAGAAGAATGACTATTTATGTTTGCTTGAACTTTAAGCCGAGCACTGTAACAGTATGAACAATGTCAATTTATTGGTTTTAAGACCGAGCTTGATCTTCATCTCGAATAAAAATAATTAAATTTCAAGAACGTTAGAAAACTATTGATCATAAAAGTATTTTAAATATTAACGTGTATCTTCTGCAACTTGCATTTTGTTCCATTGAAAGTTTTATCTAAATAAATTAGGTGATAATCAAATAAACACACAAAGGGGTAAACGAGGAACCGATAGAGAAAACGTCCCTTAAAATAATTTAAACGATTAAACATGTTATTAGATGATATTAACTTAGTTTAATATCTTGCTTTTTTGCCCACTTGTGTAGTTATGTCTAATATTTCGAGAGATCTAGTTTTTTAATAAAAACATGATCATCTGCGAGTGTGCACATTGTAGTCGTGACGCAACTGTTACAGAATATAAATCGGTTATAAATTGGTATATATCAATAACTATTAAAAGGAAACAGAAAATATTAACTTCTTCTAATAGTTATTGAATCTGATTACTATTCCTTTCTATAGATGTTTTACGTGTATCCCTTTTGCTACTATTTGAATGTGTTATGATAGTAAATAATGTTCATTCATTCTAGGTGTTCAAAACAACGTCAATAACTATGCTTTTAATGAAGTGTGAAATATTACAATGTCAACCTATTCGATTGTTATATTGGAACGTAAAAATAAACAATAGTGGGATAATTTGCAATCCTATCTTTTCAAGGTTAGTTGCATATTTTATTTGATTACTTCTAAAAAGAAGCAGATAGTTGTAATTGTAACCCAGCTCACTTTTAGCGCCATAAAACTAGCTAATATAACTCTTTAGGAATCATAAAATTAACTAGCAATGATGGTACAATTATTTTCGTATCACAGATGTGATGGTTTTAAAATGAGTTGCAGCTATATTCACAATATTTGGAGACTTCCATATGCAGGTGGCCCGTTTACAGTAGTCCAAAAATTTTTTTAGATCTCAAAAGAGCACATCGTATCAAGTCATTACATCACAAACATTCAATTCGCGGAAATAAATTGCTTAAAAGTTATGATTTTCTGTAAATTTTTTTTAAAAATGTTCTCCAGTCACGTGATTCTCTTTTGTTAGAAAAATATTCCACTAAATTACATGAAATTTGATATAAAAGTAGAGTAGTCATATAGAAAGCATGAAATGAGCAATTTTTGTGTTTATTTTTAGATTCTGCCATTATTTGAATTTTGATGTAGATTTATTTCAGTTCTCAAAAAAGATATTTAAAAAGGTCTCTCATAATCTGTAAAACTAGGTACTTGCTTATGATCTGAAAAAAATATTTGCTTAGAAAATGTTGCTTAAAACTAATTATTTGTCAGAAAATAATTAAGAAAAATGCATACGTGTGTAAATCTGTTGAATTAATTATTTGAATTAGTTGAATCAATGCTATTTTAAAAGAAACACACTTAGTTTACTGAAAATATAAAGTAAAATGTCTCAAATATAATTTGTAATAGTTGTAAATATATTATAATTATGAGTATATAAAAATCATAAATTTCACCAAATCTTACCACCTTAATTAAAGAAAGTAGAAATAATACTACATCACGTAGTTTCATTTAATTGTGTAAAATCGTTGTATTGACATACGACGATATATAACCCATAGACGGTTTTTATAACTATTTAGAACTCGCAAAGGTACCAAAATTTTATTTCCAAGAAGGCCCATAAGTATTTGTTGCCAAATAAAAATATATGAAATTTGAAGAAAAATTCACCCTCAACACAATTTTATTATAAATGTTTCGTTTTTATTTCGTCAAGTATAAAATTTTAACAGGTACTACAAAATGCATAGTGCAAAAATAATTTATTAATATGCATCATCTGATAATTTATTTTAAGAAATAATAGGAGTAATTTCAGATAAATACAGAAATAAGTTGGATTAAATAAAGTTTATCCAGTATTCAAGTCTCAGACAATCATTTTTCAAGTCTCAGAAGAACCCGACTGTATTCTAAATGTGTATAATGCAATCTGGCTTCCTATATGATATAACTTTATGTACTATGTATCACATACATTTACACATTTATTTCTTATATACGTTTCAATTTGAAACTATTTTCATCTCTCAAACGTATCCAAGAATTTTCCCTGTTTAATACAAAGATAGAAAATCTCTAACCAAAATTTCATATTTATTTTCCAGTCACTAATTCATATATAATTTTTATTCCTTTAAAACATAAGAATGAAACGTACTCAAAAAAAGTTTTGTGAGGAGATTGTAATTGAAATAGAGATTTGTGAGGAGATTGTAATTGAATTGTAATTGAAATTGTGTAGAGATTTGTAAGGAGATTGTAATTGAATTGTAATTGAAATTGTGTAGAGATTTGTGAGGAGATTGTAATTGAAATTGAAAAAATAAAATATAAGAATTTGTAAGCAATTGAAAAAAATATGAAATTTGAAAGCAATACCATTTTATTTGTACTTATTTATAATTATTTGAGTAAAGTACGTATAATATATTTATGCACTGTGTTTAATAAATTGAGTATATAAAGCCCTAAAACTCGTTCTATGTCGGAATTAAAATAATTACATTTTCTCTTTCGATGAAAGAGAAACCTGAATAAAATATATTCACTGCATCGCGTTACTTATTGCATTGCATTGATTAAATTTGGTGAAGCAATTGATAATTCCTTTAAATAAACAAGAGGCCATTTTAGAATAAAATGTCTCTTTCAGTAACTGGTGGTTTTCAATAGAGGGCAATTTTAAGGGACGAATTCGCTATCAAGGATTACCCTTTGTCATATTCCACCATTATCCACGTTCCGGCGTTACGGCGAGTACGTACTGACGAGGTATTTTTAAGTCCCAATGCTTGTAAAAGGGATGAAAACTAGAATAAATTGGAGTGTTTTTCGTAGTTCGTTGGCAACTTGACGACGAGATAATGCTTGCTTTGCATCTGAAATGATTTTGTATGAGAAAATGATTAGAGTTCTAATATTCATCAATATTTCTATTTTAAGAGCAGCTTGGTGCGTAAGATTTTCACCTGAACTTTTTATGTGGCCAAGGTTATTTACTTATAAAATTTTATTTTTAACAGTGAAATTAAGAGATATTAAAGAAAAGAACCAAGAGGTATGAATAAATAGGAATTAAAAAAGGAATAGTTTAAAGAGCTAGAAATGTGTAGTATTTCCTGCTCGTCGTGTAAGAAAAATGTGCACGTTACACATTTCTATGTTTAAAACTTTTCCTCCTGGGGTGTACCCAGTATAGTGCTATAATTTCCACTACAGACATCTGCAGTAGAAATTATCACACTATCATAAATGTATATTCACCAACCTTATAGGGCAGAAAACTCTTTTTTTTTTAAATCTGTCCATTGATTCTCTTAAGATATACGCACAGATACAATATCCTTACCATCATATTATTTATATAGGTACTTGACTTCATTATTAAATTTTAGATTTTTTATAAAATATTATAAAGACATTGATTTCTGAATAGAAACTTGTTTTCGCTCTCATTTATTTAATTTTAATTTAATATAACATCTAAGTTAGATATTCCAATTGAATACACTTCCTAGTTCTTAATTGTACTGTAAATAATGAAGTATTCATATAAATAGTAAAAAAATGTAGTAATGAACTTAAAACGTTGTTTGAATTGGTACAAAAGTAGGAAACTGATTAAATTTTTCGTCTGCTCTTACTCATTTATATTAGCTAAATAAGCTACAATTCGCTAATTGAAGTGGCACAGATTATGGGTCATAGACTAATTACCATAGTAATAATTTTATATATAAAATAGAGTAGCCCGAATCAAAATAAACCAGATATTTTTTTGTATAAATATTATATTTGTGAAAATAAAAAGGATTGTAAATACGAAATTATTATAATTATGTGATTTTGACCAAGCATATTAAAATTAGACGCCACGAAATTCAGTAATTTCTTTTAACTGTTGTACAATAATAGGAGACGTTACTTTAAGTTCATGAATTAATGGAATCACCCTGTTCCCACTGACGACGCTTTTTACTGGCACACATTTTTGTGATGATATCTATACTGATAACTTTCTTTCACAATAAAGAAATTCATTTGAATTGGTTTCGTAATTTTTTTTTCATATCCTCTTTGATCGATTTTGTTTTTTTTATTATTTTATAATGCTGTGCTCCATATAAAATTTACGACTTTTTTTATCGCAAACCTAAAGCAGTCATTTATTATTACGATAAATGTAGAAATTTTTTATGCATTAAGAAAGTATTGTCTAAACGAGACTAAATATTAAATTTAATCTCAGTTAGATAATAGCTAAGTTACAAATAAAACAAGTCCTTCATATATTAATCAGCACGTTAATTTATGGAGAAATTTGTTTGCAACTACAAAAATGGGAATAGGTAATTATGTATTTGAAATCACACAGATATTGATGACGGCATTGCCAGCACGCTGTCTTAAGTTTTTATACGTAAAACGATTCATTGATCTTTATAAATAACGTAGTCGGAAGAGATGTTTAATTGACTGCGAAGTAATTATCGGGGAATTTGTTTGCTGACGATTTGCGTCATCAATTGTACTTGTAGATACGCTCCATCAATTATTAGTAGAACGAAGTGGTCACTCCTTTTAATAGCTAGTAATAAAAGAGATCAAATAATGGATGAAAACAGGATTTACTATTGTTAACCAAGAAAAACCCTTGATTTTATCCATTATGTAGTTTCATTATGCTGTTTTGAATGCCTCAGTGAATGCATAAATGTTTTTATATATGAACTTGTGAAGGTAAGTAATTTAAATACAATAATTTCATTAAATATATAAATGAATCACATTATTTTTGTAAAGTGGAAAACTTTGCTTGTTTTTTTTTCTTAGAGTTCCAAGAGAAAAAAGGAAAAAAAAGCTTAAAAAAATTCCAAATAACTTCTTTCTCCGAATTCCACTCGAATGAAGTCATGGGAATGGCGAGTTTAAATAGAGACTATCAATTTTTTGTTAATAAATGTCATGAAATTATGAGGAAAGTTTCGATACAATCGTACAAGGTAACAAGTACAACATATTATATAGACTTACTCTATCACTCGAACAGAAGACGTTTAATATGTCATTCGACGCCCTCCTTATAATATTTATATTCAACATATACGGAATATATTTTACAGAAACTGTCAAAGATACTGTAATGACATTTTTACGTCGGTTAAATGCACCGCTCTCTGAGATAAACGCGAGCTTTATGAATTCTGTAAGCTCGACGATGATACGCGATAATCACACAGGCACAACCTAATTGAGCTTGCGTAAGTAATGTATAGTCTGAAAATACTTTGTGGTGTTCATCGAGATGTAGCAAGCTCTGTATCTTGCCAATTGTTTATCTCCAATTATAATATATCTTTGGATTTATAGCATATTCTCTAGATGTAATTAGTTGACGACAATTTCATTGATAACTTTATTAAACTTATTTAATTCCATATATATATATATATATATATATATATATATATATATATATATATTTATATATATATGAGACAGAGGAAGGCAGTGGGTTAAGAAAAATAGAGAGGGAGATAGGGTGCGGGAGAAAGGTTAAATGCATGGATTAACAATGATGACAAAAAACTCTAGTAGTGAACTTTTCTTTTTATTAGATTTCCATACCTGAAAAGACCGGAGAAAAAACATAACTTTCATAAAATCATTAACGCGTTGGGTTATCTGCCTGATCACAATTGTTTCCTATGAACTTGCTTAACACAGAAACTTGAAATTGGGGATAATGCTACATTTATTATCATGTTGACTCGCTTGTACTTCAACAGCTAACATTCAAAAACATTTATATAAAATTTTTGGCGAAGGCGAGAAAAGCAAGTGATTTTTTAAATTTTGTGCGTCGCGGGATATTACTTGAAATAGAATATTATAATGATGCCAAAAACTGTTTAATTTAAAATTGAGACATTTTTAGAGATGTTAATGAAAATGTTCAGGGAAATTTTTTCGGAAACTGTTTGACATAGCAATTTGAAATTTGGCATAATGATAGAGCATAGCGACTCACATACACTTTACAGGGAGGAATAGAGCTAAAGCATATCGACGCTCACATATTTCAGAAGTTAACTTTCAAATTATTTGTATTAGATTTTTTGAAGGGCATAAAGAGTAATTTAAAATTTAAAATTTTTTTATGCAGCGGGGGATATCAATTGAAATGGAATATTATAATGACGCCAAAATTATTTACTTTAAAATAAATGAGATATTTCTAGAGATATAACTGGAAATGTTCAAGAATATTTTTTGGAAACTGTCTGACATAGCAATTTGAAATTTGGTATAATGATAAATCACAGCGACTTACATGTATCTCATGAGGAGGAAACTTTTGGCGTAATGCAAAACATATTGACCTGCATATCTTGCAATAATTTACATTCAAAAATATTTAAATAATATTTTTTGAAGGGGGCATAAAAAGTGATTGAATTTTTTAAGTTACTTGTGAATCTCATGTATATCATGAGAAGGAAACTTGAAATTTTGGCGTAATGCAAAACATATTGACCTGCATATCTTGTAATAATTGACATTCAAAAATAGTTAAATAAGATTTTTTGAAGGGACATAAAAAGTGATTGAATTTTTTAACTTACTTGTGAAGCACGTGATATCAATTGAAATGGAATATTATAATGACGCCAAAATTGTTTACTTTAAAATTGAGATATTTCTAGAAATATTACTAGAAATGTTGAAGAACATTTTTTCTGAAACTGTTTGACATAGCAATTTGAAATTTGGCATAATGATAAAGCATAGCGACTGGCGTGTATTTCGCAGCGGAAAATTTGCGTTATTTTGCAAGGAAACTTGAATTTTTTACATGTTGCTAAAGTATATTGACGTGCATACATTTCAATGTTTAACATTCAAAAATATTTATATAAGATTTTTTGAAGGGGCAAATAAAGTAATTGTATTTTTTAAATTTTCTTGAGCAGTACGGGATATCGATTCAAATGGAATATTGACATATTGAACAATATTTTTTCAGAAACTGTTTAATATAGCAATTTGAAATTTGGTATAATTACAAAGCATAGCGACTCGCATGTATTTCTCAGGGAGGAAACTTGAAATTTTGGAATGGTGCTGAAGCATATTTATATTCGCGATTTTTGTAGGCCTTTAAAAGCTATGCTAGACAATATATTTGCATAATGAAAAATAATATTTTGAACAGAAAATACTATCAACCTTTAAATGTCTATATATGTCTAAATGTGTATGGAAACCTTATGGTGCAAGTTTTTATTAAGTTTGTACTTAACATGTATTATTTTTTGTGAAATTTATTTTAAAAAAATGTTAGTTTATTGTAAATGTATCTAGGTTCCGATAAAGATATGATATTTTAATATAAGTACCAATATACAAAAACTATACATAATATAATATTATATATTTACTATTATTTGTTTACATTTATAATAGTATATATATATATATAGTGCAAATTATACTTGACAAAACACAGTTCTTTATGACGCGATATAATGACGTAGAGCAAATGCCACTGCGTAGTAATGAACTATTATTAAAATAAAATAAAAATATGAAGATCGTCCCTTCGCTATGATAAACTATATATAATATAATATTATATATTTACTTTTAAAGATACTAGTGCAAATTATACTTGACAAAATACAGTTCTTGAAGACGCGATGTAATGAATTGGTATTAAGCGATGTTCATGAGCATATGTAAGACAGATTTCAATCACCACTTGTCCCAAGTTTACTTCGTGTTTTTACATAGTAATTTTTGTTTATAAGCGTGTAAGGAAAATAATAGAAAATAATTCTTATAGAAGTTAGAAAGCTCATTAATATTTATGAACGCTCTATAATAATCGTTATTTTCTTCACAAATTTTCATTTTGTAGGAACTGACCTGCATTTTCATATATTTATTTTATTATTACATATTGTTTAACCAACTTTCTACTATACAAAGTCTTCTTGAATAAATTAAAATGATTTACACTTTAACTAATTGTAACTAACCGCGTAAGCTAATTATAAAAAAAATATGTCCAGGAACGAAATAAACGTTAGAAGAACTACACGCTCAACTTAATTTAGATAACACTCCTCTTAGTATAATTCTATAATTCAGTAAACACTATCATGATACGTGCAAAAATTTAAATGCTTTTCTCACAAAAACTGCAAATATGCTATAAATTTCGCAATCTCTCTGAAAACAATGTCATCTTTCAATTCGTTTTTAAAGTGAACTAAAGTACAAAAGTAAAGGAGCAATTGCGTCCTCCATTAAAGAATTTGGGAATTAGGCCCGCTGAAAAAATTCCTTAAGAATTCTTTCAACTAGGTCCAAATCAACTCGGGGAACATATACATTATGCCCACCTACTCAGAGATTTACAAGATTGTAAAGAAGACGCTCGTGAGTCTGTGTATTAATTTGTTTTTTTGCGCGTCGAGACATGCTTATCTAAGCTTTTGAAAAAAAGTTTTTTCTTTTTTTTTAAATAAGAAATAAACCGTAATAGGATAAAACCCAACAATATCTTTATTGAATATATTTGGCGTTTATTTTGTAGAAATTCATTATTCACAATTAAATGAAACTATGTGATGTAATATTATTTCTACTTTCTTTAATTTCTTTACCACGACCTAGGTTTCATTGTATTACATCTTCAGGTGGGATATTAACAAAAAAAAAGCTAGTTAGACCTGTACCAAATCCGAGTAACGTAGACTCTAAGCTTGCCTATAATTAGAGCTTCTGCAATATAAACTCTATTCTATGATATAAATTTATTCTTTAATGGGGAGCAATTTAACCCTGTACTTGCAAACAGTAATGTTTACACATATTAAAATAATAATATCAGCCCGACTCCCAGAGCTAGACCTTACCATAACGTAGCCCTGTTCCCAGGTTTATCATTAAATTTCGTTTCTAGATGCCTCAGCATTTCTTACCTTTTATAAATCCTTAACGGAAACCCCACTGGGTTCAGACCACCTCAGTTCAATTCAGACCTTAGACTGCGTCAATCGTAACCTATTCTAACTAAATATGTAATTATAATTAATATTGATTTTAATAATTTAAATAATACCTAATGCGCAATTCAAGAAAAAATTGTTTTTTTTAAAAGTATATTTCTAAGTCTTCATAACAGTATGAAAAAAATTTGATATAGAAAACTTTTTTAATAAACATGGGCGTTAGTTAAATAATACTGTAATTTTTTTATACATCAATTTGTGTTAACGTATTAACACACTATTGTAAATTTTCTAACATAAATGACACAAAATAAATTCCCCTTGAACCGATCTTACATTTATAAAACATATTGAGAAATATTGCACAAACAATTTTTTTAGTTGAATTATTTACGAATAAATTTATTCTAATACAGTATGGACTGTGAGAAAAAAAATTAATTCCAGTAAAACCCATACTAAAGTTAAATTCTCTTCAAAAGTTTTCAGTAAGAAATTACAAAGTAATCACATTTCGCTTCAGTGTAATCCACGTTCATTATAAAACGAACGAGCAAAATGCACACCGAGTTCACGACGTTAAGCCAATGCAATTTACCCTCGGGCAATGCGACTGGATGACATCATTTACTTTACCATTTTCTATTTTAATCTATTTAAGTTAAGGAATGCAAATGGTTTCGTTTTATAGTTATTGTAGACATTATATTTATTTTGCTGCATTGAGAAATAAAGTATTTTTTATACACAGTCATTGATTTTAACTATGCAGATATGCTTCGAGCATTTAAAAGTTGTCAATATGGTGCAACAAGGTGTGCTTCAACACTTAAATTAAAAAATATATAAATGTATAACAATACTAATAGCTCTCACACGCGGGACAAGTCGTATTGTATCTGTTTCATAGAATTTATTTTATAAACATTTTAAACACGCAATTAATTCTAAATAATTTCGATTTATTTAAATATGTTGAATGTATATGTGGAGTATTACATCTTCGATCTTGTGTTGTGACTGGCATTTCTGTACTTCCAGAATGAATTCTACGAACTAAATTTTCTCGAAAAAATTCTGTCTTGCCGCATGAGGGGATGAATTGCAATGGCAACCATAAGTAACTGATGATAACATCTGTGTCCACACAAGATCTGTTGTAGACGTTTTGATGCTCGTGATATACGGGGGAGTCCAATCTAATATTATTTATCTTTATATTTATATGCGGTGTATCTCCTATGATATTTATTTAGAAACACAAATCTAGTTTATCATAGTAAAACAAATGTAACACTTTTATTCAGGTGGTCATTATATTAATTTTATTAATATAATTATTTTAATTTAACTAAGAATTCAAAATTAAATGAAACTACGTGATGTAGCATTATTTCTACTTTCTTTAAGTTCTTTACCACGACTTAGGTTTAGTTGCATTACAATATCTTCAGGTGATATTTATTCTTCAGGTGATATTTTCTCGGAATGAAAATGTCTTTTTAACTTCCCTATTCTCCATAAATTTTTATCAAATGTAAAATGTATTTTACTCGGAAACAACAAATTGAAAAATTTAAATGTACCATATAAATTTAAAACCGATTCTTCTAATTTTTTGAAAACTTTTACAAAAAGCATTTTTACATTAACTTAAAGCTGATTCTTCAAATTTGACGAACATTTTTTACGCAAAAAAACTTTGGAAAAGAAAAAGAAAAGGAAATTTATGCATATACCCAAGAAATGTTTTTGTGGTTTCACCTGCGTAGAATTATCTTAATTACGCTGACCTTCCTTTGTGGTCATTAAAGGCCACCAAACGATATCAGTTGTCGAGGTCGGTGGTATATTGGTGAGAATACTCAGGATCCTTAGTCGAAAAATAACCCGGTCTCTCTCTAAATTGGGCCGTTAGGCATTACCCCAATATTCGCACAACTTTTGTTACATTTATATTAAATATTTAACAATAGCTATCTTATCTAGCAATAATTAGAATAATGTATATTAATAACCAATTATAGTTAAAAATATAAATATTATAAATGATTAGTTATTTTATGAACGAGTTGCCTAATGAGTCTTAAGAAATATTTTGTTATTATTATTTAAGGGATTATATAGTTTTAGGATATAAGCTATACCTTAGCTCGTCTATCAGCGTCTAAAGGTTTGCAAAGTTTGATAAGTAGCAATTCATGATTTAAACATTTTTTAAGTAACTAACAAATGAAGAAAAATCCATGCGCATTTGTAATATTTGAAGGAATAATGACGAAAATATTTAAAAAGTTCAAAAAAACGATTAAAATAGTATAGGTTTCCAACTAATGCTCACGAAGAAAATATAGTTCTTGCTGGCATGGGAAGAAAAAAATGGTGAAAAATAATCCAGATGGAAAGGAGGAAAAACGGGTACCTACATACAAATCCTACAGCAATTTTCTGATTTCGATTTGTTAACGGGTTCAATATCGATACAAAACCAAGTGTGTGGGGCAAGAAAGTGTAGGTCGGTCGCCATCTTGATAAACATTTTTTGAAAATATCTCGAGAACGAGTGGTCTTGTGAAGGAAAGGTAAGAAATGTTTTCTCAGAAAAAGGGAATAGTATTTTAATTTCATTCCTATTATATTTATGGATAAAACAATATTTTTTTATTTATTAATAATTTTCAATAAAAAGAAAAACTCGTTGCCCGATGGAGTTATGAGGACTGGATTTGTATTCATTCAAATCATGAGCCCCAAACACAGTCAAAGATTTTAGAGCAAACTTATTTCCGAGTGAACTTAGAAGTTAATCTGAATTAGTATTACGTTTAAAACAAAATCGCTGATTCATTAATATTATTTACATCAGTAAGCAGCTTATCAGTAGAATTGAACAAAACCCAGCCTGCCAACTTTGTTTGTATGCATAACGAACATTTACCTTTACGTGGCTCCCCTGGTTAAATGAAAACTGAAGAGACATTAACTTAATCGGATTAAAAGATCAAATCTGAAATTGTATCGAGGTTCCTGCGTAATTGTGGTGATAACTTGTATCTTTATCGTTAAAGTATGGGATTTTTTAAAAAGACATTTAACAATTAAAAATATTTAGGTACAATATTATTTAGCAAAGTGAAATGAAATATTGGTTTATAGCAAAGCTAACTGAGAACAAAAGAAATTATTATGATTGAAAATATGGATGTACATAAAAATATTAAGTAAAAGATTTAAACCTTTATATGTTATGTATATGTGGTATACATTATTTTATATTAAACTATGTACAAATATCAGTGTTACATTCCACCTCATATATATATATTATTTGGGTATATCTTTTCCGGGCAATAACGTATTAAATTTTTAATTTTTTGCGTCAACTGTTTCCCGTGGAAATGTCGGTTATAACAGACGAACAAACGTTGTTGATATTATAAACACCCCGTTTTTTCAAGATGTGAAATTTCAAAATAAACAATACATAGAGTAGTATAGGAATAAGAAATAAGGGGTAAATAGATAAGGCAAACACAGCAAGGAAGCACAATAAATATAACACTATAACATGACTCAAGGATGTACACATTTTCGATACATTTTTTTTGCCTTATTTGTTCTACAATCAATGTGATATTGTGAAGCTTGATTTTTATAAATAAATGTCAAATGAAAAATTTTCTGAAAAAAGTATGTTCTAAAATAAATAGAGTAAGAAATTTATGAGCACAGCTATGAGCATTCATTACAATAAATCTCATCAGGTGCTATGAGCATTTAATACAGTAAATCTCATGGTAATGCATAACAGTAAAGTAAGATTATTTAATACTAAGTTAAAAAAGGGAAAAATTTTTTCATACGATCCCGCAAGAACTTCCTTCGGGTTTGTGAATTCAGAAAATATGGTAGCAATTAATACATGAATAATTAAAACAATATTAGGCGATCAAGTACAAATATAAGGACCATTTTAAAAGATGGATGTTGTCCCTTAGGAACTACTTCAGATTATGAGATAAAATCTTATGTTCAGGTTATAATAAAGAATGAATAATAAAAAATTTAGTATAGATTCAAAAATTACAAAATTGTAAAGTAACAAAACATGCATCAATCATCCATCCAAACTTTTGCTTTTATAATATTAGCTAGGATATTGGGAGTATATCTTTTTACTTTTCAAACACATTGATCACACTTAGTAGTCAAGAAGTTGGCAGAAGTCAATTTATGTGTTGACTGACGTAAAAGTTCTTAGCGCGTTTAGACTATATATTTTGATGAAAACTCCACGGATAAAACCCTGGGGTTGTTAGAAAAAATTTAACTGAAGGTTATTAGTTAATTTCCAATACTTTATTGACGAATAAGTATAAAACAATTTAATACATTTTGTTTTTGATGTATAGTTTAGTGCTTAAATATTTCAAATAGGCCTCCGATATCTAATTGTCCGAGACAAATTAAATTTCATCTCACAAATAATAGCTTTAAAATAGATAGAGTTACTTGATAGACCAATTTTTAAGTACAGTTATCAGCTAGATAGAGGTGAAGTGAATACTGAAATATTTGTATTTTAATATTTCTTGAGAGTTTTATGAAAGCTGTGTGTAAATAAACAGAAGGTACGCAAAAGTACAGCCCAGAAGGCTGATGCCGTAACAAAATAAATAACATTTTCATTTAAATATAAAATCTATCATCAAGTTATTACAGCTATTATTAATAAAAGAGATAAATTTTTCTTAAAAAATTGTCAAATTGGATTAGACCCTATATTATAATGTTTTTTACATGTTTATACGTATGAAAAGAAAGGGTTACCTTTTTTGCCCACACATCGTATATAAATAGAAAATAACAATCGTCTTTTGACAAAAGCAGTATTATTAAATTGAAAGTCGCGGTTTATCCGAAAAGACTTTCTTTAGAAAACCCCAAATTTTCTTCATCAAATAATGTAAGAAAATTTGGGAACGTAATTTTCTTATTACTATACATTTACGCCAAAAATGTTCCTATTAATACTGTCTCTTTTATATTCTTTTTCAGTATTTGACTTAATAATGAATGTATATCTATTATATTTTGCATGAGCGTTCCTTTTAGTGGCTAATGAGCAGAAATATATTTTATTAAATTTAAAATTTCTCTGATGTAAAACATATTGTTTATTATATGTGTTCAAGTGTCACAAAGCTTATTGGGGTGTGAACGCCGTAATTTTTCCTATTTTTGAAATTTTTCTTTAAAATCTCTGTATTTATGTAGCATAAAACTAAAATTTTAGCAAAGAGAGCGCACGACAAAGGTCCATTCAGATAAAAAGATCTCTTTTATAATAGTTAAGAAATAAAAACATCTACTAAACATTAAACTTAAAATTTTTCGATCATCTAAATGCTGGTATCTGGCAAAGCGATTGCAATTTAGAATAAAAATAAAATTTGTTAAATGCGAGTAAAATTCGTACTGTGAGTAATATCTATAAATTTTATTAAAAAAAGCTTGGAAAAGAAGTTAATTTATATTTATAATTTAAAGAGAATGAGTTGTGTTTAGGATTTACACTGCATTTTAAAGTTATATCACAGAATGATAAGGAAAGAGCTTACGTTTGTATTACTGATAATTTGCAGAATATTATTTTTAATAAGAATAGTTTTAGTAATATATATGGGGTGCCTCTTAAAATAAACTTCTATGAAATTTTAATATGATTTTCTATTTTGGGCCAAAAAATTATTCGGATTTTAAATTTAAATTTACTAGATATACAAAAGACAGGTTACAGCTTCTTAACAAAAATGGCCCCAAATATCCTAATTATCTGATATTTTAATTTGTGGTAAATTTCTTATATTTTATAATCTACATGATTCCTTTATATTAGAAATATAAACATTTTTCTAAACCATTAAAAATTATTTAAAAAAATGCAATTATATAACATCTAAACGTATTTCTATTAAAAAGAACTATTTCCAAACCATAAATATACTTTGCCTTCATAAGCACGTTTTTAGCACTTTTATATATACATCATAATATTGTTGGAGGGATGAAGATTGAACATGCTAAAACAATATGTTATATTCTAAAAATAACTTCTTCTTTAGTAGGAAGAAGTTAGGAAGTAACACATTCTTTTTTATTTAAACGCAATATTTTGTTTTATTTCTTTGTGATTAAATGGTGGTTTTATTTCTATTAACAAAAAAGTGCTTGTGTACATTTTTTTTGTTTTTATGTTAGTCGACTTAGATGCATTGAGGAAAGTGCTCATTTTAGGATATTCCTTTATTTATGATTACTTATCTTAAATATTAATATATCGTTCATTATGCCAAAATGTTTCATTTGTGTACAACAATACTTGTTGTAGGTAAGTAAGTAAAACAGATTTACGGCCAGTGAAAAAAGAGAGTGGCTTTTTCATTTCAATACTATAAGACATGTTACAAATTCTTGCAAAACACGCAAAGAAATGCTCCATTTCCTTTACTCATTGTAGACTACACTTAGAGAACACGGAAGCTCTCAGTCTTTGTTCATCGATGTTCCATCACTGAAGTGATCTATAAATTTTGCACCTTCTGATATTATAGATGAGGAAGAGAGAATCGTCCAAAGCAGGTTAACATACATTCCTCGAGATGTAATTATAAATATTCAAACGCTCGCAAATGTTCGTAAGACTTATTTAATCTGTATTAGGTAGTTATTTAATCTGTATCGTAAGACTTATTTGTTTGTTTTTTAAAAAGTATCTCATTGCGAGCCGGAAATAATTTTTAGGGCTTATCCCCTATTCTACATTAACATCCTGATGGTATCCGGTTTCTATGATACCATCAGGATGTTAATGTTGTAGCAATTATTTTACTATAGATTTATTAATCAGAACAAATTTTTTCCTTAATTAAGCCAACAAAAAATCCAATGAAACTTAATCGTACTGGTATTAAAGAAATGCTTCAAGACTTTTACGGAAGAGTTTTACAATGGTTTTGACTTCATATTAAATAAAATTGAATTTAAAAAAAATACATTACGGGACATTGACGAATTTGAGCACAAAGAATTTTGATCGTCTGTCCAACCACGTGATAATTTTCTCAAAACGTCAACTCAAAGAAATCCTCATAAATATCTTGACATTTTCTCACAAAAATTTCCTATGAGTTTATCACATAGAGCCTTAGCATCGCTATTTCTATTAAAACAACATACTATTTCCAGATGCATAGATACCTGTAGAAAGGTGGCGATGATGAAGTTTCTACCGAAATACTCTAAAATATCTGGTTATTGATTGTAGCCACTTTGTTTGGGATCGATCATTGAATCAAATGTTAACTGATTAGTCATTAAACCGTTATTTTTATTTAGACTTGATCAATATTTATGAAGGTAGATGGGTAATTATATGTCACCTTCTATTATTTATAAGCTAACCAGCAACTTTTCTTCGCATTGCAGTGGAAAAAAAATTTTAAAAATAAATTGCACATTGTGTTTCTAAAATTAATCTGCTAATAAACTCCAGCCATTTTATAGATTCAAAAATTGAGTAGTTTTTTTTCACTCAATATGTTCTATAATTCGTAATTTAATATATCAAATAAAAGTATTAAATTCACTTGTATTATGCTATATTTCATTTTAATGTTGAGATATTAGAGCTTTATTTTAAATAGTTGATATGGTTTTTGTGACCAGTGTTCTTGGGAAATTTAGATTTCTTTATTAATTGCGCAATTTATATTATCTAATGTTATTATGGGTATATAATTTTTGTTGGTTTTAATGTTTTTACTGTTAGTGATTAATCGTTACTCATAACCATTAAGCAAATAAAAATAAAAAGAAAACTTGCTAATTAAAAAAAAAAAACCCAGGTTTAAACGAATAAAAATACAAAGCTAATGGCAATGATGTTCGTTATTTTTATACTTTTAATATAATAATTGTTTTTGTAAAAAGAGGATTTTAGTGACCAGTCAATTTATACTTTTAGCTTTTGTCTATCTACATCTGTAAGTATTCTATACAAATGTAGAAAAATAAAAGTAACGAAAATAAAATTAAATAGGGTATACAAAAATGAAAACGAAATATGAAAAAGAAAACAAAATTTAAAAACATAAAATAGAATTAAAATGTATAATTAAAAAAATTAATAATCTAAAAACATATTTCAATTATTTTTCGATTCCCTCTCTGCAATTTTAGCGCGAGCTTTTGCGTTTCGACCTTGACGTAAAAAAATTTCCTTGCAGATCTCATGTAGTTTATCTTCTCTTCGTTGTCACTACTCCATTTTATGCCTCATGCAATTTCTTTTTAATTCTACCATCTGACGCAACTGACGTTGGCTAAAAGTGAGCCGGATATCCGAATGCTAGCTGCTAGTGCGTCTCCTGCGTATTGGTACATTCGTGTCCATATCCAACATGATTTCCTGCACTTCACCTCTAGGCTGACCAACAGGACAGTCTTCCATTGCCTAAGACGATATAGGAAACTTTCCACGGCTTCATTAAAAACTTCACTTCTACTTGTCGATTATTACTCAGCGGATCTGTAAATAATTGACTGTAATTAATTCAATGTCAGTTTATGAATATCACAAATTAACAAATTTTAAATTTAAAAAAAAAAATAAAGCAATTAAATTTGATATTACTAACAAAAAGAATAGTAATTGTGTGTGAATTGAAGATGAAAATATGGTTCGGTGATATGCAGATATGGTTAGTATGATCAAAAATGTATATGTAGAAGAAATAGTTAATAATTCTAATGGGTATTTCAAATAAATATACACATAAGCTAAGGTTGATGAGTAAAGGTATTTTGATAATTTTTGTAAATTTTTGGATAAAATTTGATATTAAATGTCATACGTAACTCATATCAGTGACATGAGATTTAGGAAAAGATTTACTTCGATATCTATCATCATCATATCATCATCATCATATATATTAATACGCTAAGGTTAAGATGTTACACTCCCTTTTTAGAAAAAACCTCACAACTAATCCACATAAATTATATATAATTTTATAGATAATTGCTTGCTCTACCGGCATCCATAACTAAAAAAATTATTATTGCTATTGTTTTTGCTAATTAATTAATTATTAAAATTATATACACAAAACAGCAATGCTGCCATCTAACGGCTCAACGTCAATATGATTGACGGTCGGTAAAATTTTTGTTTAATTTCAAATCCACTCACGTATAAATAAAGTGGCGCTTTAGCTCAATGCTTTTGATACTTGCGCCTCTATATGTCAATTTTAGTAAAATATTTGTTTGATCTGTCATCTGAGCTTCATAATGGAATAAATAATGCGAAAACTTTGCACGGGTCACGCTAGTTCTACTTATACAGCAAGGTAGTTTTAAAATCATTTTCCCCTTAAAAGCCTACTAAATACGTCTTACGCGAAAAGTGGAATTGTGTTTTAATGTAATTTTTATGTACAGAGCAACACAATGATATCAATTCATTAAAATTAATATCAATTTCTTAATCAACATAAATTATGATGATTATCGTAACTGTAGTTTATGTAGATCGTAGCACTAAAAGTTATGGTACTTTTCATAAACATAAAGATGACGCACGCGTTTTTCTTTAATACTTCACCCATAAGTTAAAATGAAATTGAAATATACATAAAGTTAGCATTAACTTAGATTTTTACTCTTTTCCAGATACCAAATGAAACATTCAGTCGTAGCTGGTTTTGATTTATAAATAATATATTTTATTTCCTTTTTAAATGTTAATAATTTCGGTTCAAAAATGTCTAAGGGCGGATGTTGAGAAACAATATAATTTTAAAATCGGCACATTTCAATTATGAGGTAACAGAATGAAATATTATTGTTATGAACTTGTGGTTCGAATAATCTCTGTAATCGTATGGGATCTGAATAGAGTGTTGAGTTGAGTAGAGAGAGGAGATAGGGTTGATTGTCTCTATCTATCGAATGTATGACTTTATATAAATATAATAAATCTGTGCGATCTATACTCTCATTCAAGATAAAATGAGAATTCATTGTTTAATGAATACGGTATTAATTTGTTTGCACAAATGTAATTTACTTTTTTTTTATTATTTGCTAAGAAACGTGTAATTTATTTGTTTCTTTAGGCAAAAAAGAGTCAACTGTCCCGGCTTTGGCTTAATATAAAGGCCAAGCAGAAAAGAGAGTTGGCAAAGGAAAGGCAGCATCGTTGTAATTTAATCACCTTTAAAAATACAAATTGTAAAATTCATTTACGAACCTTTCTATTGGACATATTTTTTATTTTCTTTCTAACAATACACAAAAATGAGTTGAAATTTAAAATTTGTTAATTTGTGATATTCATAAACTGACATTGAATTAATTACAGTCAATTATTTACAGATCCGCTGAGTAATAATCGACAAGTAGAAGTGAAGTTTTTAATGAAGCCGTGGAAAGTTTCCTATATCGTCTTAGGCAATGGAAGACTGTCCTGTTGGTCAGCCTAGAGGTGAAGTGCAGGAAATCATGTTGGATATGGACACGAATGTACCAATACGCAGGAGACGCACTAGCAGCTAGCATTCGGATATCCGGCTCACTTTTAGCCAACGTCAGTTGCGTCAGATGGTAGAATTAAAAAGAAATTGCATGAGGCATAAAATGGAGTAGTGACAACGAAGAGAAGATAAACTACATGAGATCTGCAAGGAAATTTTTTTACGTCAAGGTCGAAACGCAAAAGCTCGCGCTAAAATTGCAGAGAGGGAATCGAAAAATAATTGAAATATGTTTTTAGATTATTAATTTTTTTAATTATACATTTTAATTCTATTTTATGCTTTTAAATTTTGTTTTCTTTTTCATATTTCGTTTTCATTTTTGTATACCCTATTTAATTTTATTTTCGTTACTTTTATTTTTCTAAATTTGTATAGAATACTTACAGATGTAGATAGACAAAAGCTAAAAGTATAAATTGACTGGTCACTAAAATCCTCTTTTTACAAAAACAATTATTATATTAAAAGTATAAAAATAACGAACATAAAATATTTCAATGATTGTTTATATGATTCGCGTACCAGATAATAATTAACATTACATTTTTTTGGTTTTAGAAGTTGCCACAGAATATTAATTTATGTAATCACAGATCATACATCTAGTGGAACTATTGGTAATGTTTTGGTTTTTGTGAGGAAATAAAACTTTCCGTTTCGTTAGTCTGCATTTTCAAAATATTACTAAAAGTCCAGGATATAGACATTTATTTTCTTGTGTGCAGCATAATAAGAAACTAATCACTCCAGCCCTAGGCCGAACCTTCCCTGGTGTAATGACTATTGGCTGCTGATAAGTAGATGCATATTTTGTTATTACAATAAATTTTACGTGCGAACTGATAATAAAATTGATTTCTAAAATTAAAACTAGCTAGTATTTATTAAAAAGTGGAATAATAATTTTAATCCGTTGGAAAGTCTTTTCACAACATCGATCAAGAACTATAATAGTCAAGTAGTGGAATAATCACGACAAGTAATATTAAAAAATTGTAACGTACTGACGAGAATATTTGTCAGCATTTTCATATAAACTTAATCATTGAGAGCTTAAAATATGCATATACATAACGGCTTCCCTAATTGTATTTTTTTCAATTAATTAGTCGCTATAAGCGGATTATTGTTAAGTCAAACGCACAAAGGCTATGACCAATGGTGACCTAGCCATCTATCCTCACTTCACTCGTATGCACAAAGAACATCAACATTCGCGCGGCTCGCCTTACCCAAATGAAAACAGCAGACATTAGCCTAATCGGATTAAAAGATCAGACGTGACATGCGATACGCTATTTCTGCCCAACTGTGGTGAAAACTTGTAATCTGTTCAACTTATATTGTGTCTTGTGATGATATTTTTGTATATATATTTGGGCGGTTCGAGGAAAGGGATGTTTGCTCAGCATCGGCATTTATAAATAGTTAATACCGTAATGCCAAGCGGCAGCAACAAAAATTACTTCAATAGAACTTGATAATAATAAAATAAAGTATAAAATTAGTTTATTATGAATAAGTTAAATTTACCTTGCATGGGTTCCAGACACGTTTAAATTTACATAAAATTTGTACGTATCTAAGGATATACGTAACATTTTGAACGTACATAGATTTCTATCAAACTACTTATAATTATTGATATTCTGGTCTATTTCCCCCATACATAAGGCGGATAACTTTGTCCTATATATCTTTTTAATTTACATGCAAGGTAATTAAAATAATCTTGTTCTGGTCTTTTTTCAGATTTTCGACTTACTAAATATTAAAGAAAAAAGTTAAAGTTAGCATTTTGGGTTGTAGTATCCTGCGAAGAGTATATCGTATCTGAAAATATAATTAGATATTAAAGAATTTTTAATTATAATCTACCTTAGGGTACATATAGGAAAAATAACTTTTATCTTTAAGTTCAATGTACAAGGAGGTACTTTCAAAAAATACCGTCCTTCTGAATTACCTGTTATGTACTTTTATAAAATTTTATCACAATCATCACAACATCACCTAGTTTAACTAGAAAAGTTATGAAGTGGCAACTTACGAACGGATGGACAGATAAAACGAAATTAAATTCTACAAGGTTTCCCTTTTTTATTTTAGTTACGGTATCTAAAAATTGACAAATATTTGGTATTTGGTTTAGAAATTGATTGAATAAAAGCAATATCAACGACTTTAATTTTGTAGGTAAAGAATTCGACATTATCCATAAGAAAATATGCACTTTTATTTTAATCTCCATAATTTTAGTTACTTTAAATAGAATAACTAACAACTTTCGTGCAGAAAAAAGCATTTTCCCACAGAACAATGCACTTAAAAAAAAATTTTGGAAACCTCAAAGCTAAAAGAATTATAGACAAAGATTTTAATCCTGCACATTCCCGCAAAAATGTATTATTTTTTGTGCAATTATAGATGGTCATTTAAATATTTTGCGATGCACTTGACATTCCTAATCTTTTTTAAGGGTTCTCTATCTCACTAACCCAACTGTGAGGGTTATAACTCTGACTTTGAGAAATGACTTAAGTAAATGACTTTAATGTCTTTATCTAGAGAATCACAACGCGCGCCTTCTAAAATATAGCCTCAGTAATAAAACTGCCTTTTTGTTCTTCAACAACAAACAAATTACTTATGCACTTCGTAGACTTCGTGGTAGATGACAAAAGAAAAATTAATTTAGACTCAGACAACCGGTGAGAGTACTGCCTTTAGTACCAAATAATATTTGCTATATAAAAGCATTTAAGTAATAAGGAAATTATGCACAATGAAAAAGAAAACTGTAATGTAAAGAGTACACCTATTTCTGAAATACTTTAAAAATGAAACAAATCAGTTTTCTGCGTACTTTTTTGAGTAGTATGTCACTGGAAAGCCATCTTTCAGAATAAAATTGAGTTTTCATTTATCATTTTAATATAATTTCTACATTTCCTCCGCGAAATATTAAACTTCAAAACGAGATGCGATGTGCATTTCTTCGCCTCAAATTTGTAAATTGCTCATTTGAAAAAAGCTGAAAAATTTCGATATAACAATTGATTACGTCTTTCGATTAAAATGATCGTAATTGGAAACGTGTTTTCCTAATTACGGGCTAAAGAATTAATTTGGTTATTTTGTACGGTTTTCCCAGAGTTCAAACATTTTTAGATTTATCTATATGTGTGCATATAACAGGGTTAAGTCGAAAAGATTTTTTTTCTAATATCATGATATAAAACTTGCAGAAAGCTGCCTTAATCACTCATTTTGTTACCGAAAAATATGTTTGGTCTAAATTTATATTCAGAGATGATTTTGGTGAGATGTAGTGCACCCGGTATTGCATATCGGTAATATTGTAATCATTGGAGTTTGGATGTTTTTACAAAATAACTCTGCAAACAAACAATAAGTCATTACCAAATCTGACACATTACTTTGTGTGGCGGAGTAACACATATCTTGAGTATAATCCGCGGTTTTACATACATGGAATGTTAACACCTACAATATATCTAGCCTAAACAGCATGATATATTTTCATAAATTTTGGCACAGATATACTTTATGATTCAAATTAACCTGAGAAATAACTTTATGACGCATGGCAAAATTCTGTAATTTTGTTCACTAATACAATATTAGAAATGCATTTAATGTTACAATATTTAATACTATACATACATTTATTGGAGACAAATTTCACCGTTTTAATCGAAAATACAAGCAAGCGATGCCTCGAGTAGGAAACTAATAATGCATATTTTATTGCTTCATCACTAAATATGATATTACACTAAAAACACTTTTTCTTTTATTGAATGATTATTTAAAGTGATATCTTTTAAGTATTTGGTTAAGGTAATAAGAAATTGCTTTTCACTCTATCCATAAAAGAATGCCCAAGTAGCATTAGGTGTAATCATTTTTATATTAAATATCCACATAATAAGTTATATGGTACATTTTACACAATGTATGAATTAGCATATATCATGTTCCATCACGATATTTATTAATATTGGCTCGAAGATATACATATTTTATAATGGCATTGCCAAGAAAAACAAAGCACGCTTTAAGAAATGTGGTGTTTATCAAGATAATTAAAGTAAAATAATATTATAGTATCATTTCTTATGGTAAATAAATTATAAGAACGAGGAAAATAGTTACCAAAACTCCACGATATTATCCTGTGACTGGATATTTACCAGCAATAAAAAATAAAAGTGAAAGGCGTTTTGCATTTTGATCATAATGTTAATGAAATGGAAGTGTTATTCTAATATGATAATGTTACGGTAAGCACTTAAGTTCTTCTTCAAATTGTGGCCAATACTTTGCTGTACGATTTCATACTTTGTCAATTTTTAGTGAATTCAATTTCACTACTTATATAATAATTCATCAGAGGTGTTCCTTTTTTGACGTCGCTTAAAAATTAAAAATAATAGATTTTACTTATAATTACGATTCGTGTTTTGAGTGATGGAATACTGCCCATATGATAAAGGTGAAACAATTTATCATATTAAAAAATGACTAGCGTGACCCGTGCGAAGTCTTCGCATTATTTATTCCATTATGAAGCTCAGATGACAGATCAAACAAATATTTTACTAAAATTGACATATAGAGGCGCATTCAAAAGCATTGAGCTAACGCGCCACTTTATTTATACGTGAGTGGATTTGAAATTAAACAAAAATTTTACCGACCGTCAATCATATTGACGTTGAGCCGTTAGATGGCAGCATTGCTGTTTTGTGTATATAATTTTAATAATTAATTAATTTGCAAAAACAATAGCAATAATACATTTTTTAGTTGTGGATGCCGGTAGAGCAAGCAATTATCTATAAAATGATGTATAATTTATGTGGATTAGATGTAAGGTTTTTTCTAAAACGGGAGTGTAACATCTTAACCTTAGCGTATTAATATATATGATATTATATCAATGAATTTTGATATAAATTTTAATAAGAATGATAGATGTATATTGCTTACCTCAATAAAATTAAAATAATAGAATTTTCTCAAATCAGGTAAACAACAAATTAGGTAATAATAAAAATACAATTGATCTTTTTGAATAATGTCAGTGTTACAATAATAAAGATCATAAAATGTCACCTAAACGTATAAATTATATCTTTGTAACACTAAATGACATTAAAAAGTGTGAAGACCATCATCTCTTCATGGCTGTCGACATACAATCAAAATCACTACGCTTCTTTAGTATTTCCTTTTTTGTTCCCTTCCGCAATCGTTTCTTTTAACATTCAATGATGATAAAATATTATATATTTTAGAGCAAACTTTCTATTGAATATCTTCATCTACGAGTCTAACAGTAATGTAATCTCTGCCACTGCTGCCTTCTGCGGCTCCGACACTTCTGCGACTAAGTTGCACATTAGCTACCCAAGCGAATGCAATCTTTGCAAACAATTCGGTGCACTTGCTCCATTTTTTTGTCCATTTGCTGTTTTATTCTATTACGTGGCAAAAGAAACTTCTTTATATCCTCCATTTTGCCAATTCATTTTCATAGCAGTTCAAGTTGAATGATAATGTGTGAATTGCATCTGTTCTACCTTAGGTGTACACGTATTTGATAATTGTTGAAACATTTATTTGCATAAGTTATTTTACACTTCTTTATGACACATCAATTAATTGTATAGTTTTGAGTAATAAGTCCTGGATTTGAGAATGTACAAGTATATATAGATGTACATACGTAACTGCATTTAAAAATAATCAAAATTGTTTTGTCTAAATAATATGACAGATTTTGGGACTGTAGTAGTTGGAACCGTTCTGTTTCCGTTGAAATTTTGTGTTGTTAGCTTTTTTATCAATTGTCGGAATGAAAATTTTGTTGCAAGTTTGTCATCGGAAAGAAAAAGGATTCTTTTAAGTTAATAATCTTAACAAGTGCACAAAGGCAATTCATTTGCAATTGATTCCCAGAGGGATTATATTTTTATTGATTCGACTATTGAAATTTCATAATTTTCTTCCATTTTATCAGTAAATAACGACGAAATAATTTCTTGCATTACATTTTTGCCTAAAACCTCTACTTTTTGTGTTCTATCTTTCTCGAAAAAAGTATTTAAAATAGATTTATTTTATATAATTGAGTCACATCTATGTGGATGTCATATAAGTCACATCTATGTCATATAAGTGGAATGTTTTCCGATCAGGAGACTAAATTGTATTTAACATAGGCTGGTATTTTTTTATTAACTGAATTCTTTTTCACTATAGCTGAATAAATTTTGCTAACCTATTTTATTCTGATTTTGCTTGTAATGTTTGCTCTTTCTCTCTCTGTTTGCGTGTGTGAGCGAGTGTGTGTGTGCATGCGTATGTGTATGTATGTGTCTGTGTGAGAGCGCGCGGGTTTGAGCGAGTGTGCCTGTGCGTGTTTACGTGTATGTATTTGGGGGTATGTATGGGAAGAATTTGGAAGAATGTTGTTTTCTCTATAACAGGGTGTTCACTGCTAGTCAATTATGCGCCTAAAGGAATAAAAATGAGTTTATACTCGTTTCAACGTAACAATTCGTCGTAACAATTCTGTCCATACAACTGATGTGAGCAATATATAACTTAAAATATTGTTCCCTTTCATAAAAAAGCTGTCAATTTGGAGCATTTTTTCCAAAAGGAGTGAAAGTGATAAGATATATTTTAATCACACCAATATTTAATCCGAAATTCTAATTAAAAAAAATGTTACAGTTCTAAAAAAACACTTTTCCTTTTTCTTTGCTTCAAAATCTTATTGCTAAATTCTAAAATTAGCCTGTCTGAGGCTTTATATAAAAGTTCGTAAAAAGTAAAGGACGCATGTCAAAGTTTTAGGTATAGAATAAATAAAATTTAATTTAATAAACTTCTTTACGTAGGTGATCAAAATACTTTGCTATTTATATTTCCATCATTACAATTCTGCACCGCTTAAGGATAAAAAAAATGGTACTCGACTGTCCCTATATCGCCACCGTTTTCCTCAAAAACGTGAATGTGTAATATAATTAGATATCAACTTATTTGTATTGAAATTTTATAGATTACAAATAGAGTAGTCGAGTTATTTTTATAATTACATGTATCGATTGAAAGAGCAAGTTATATGAATTCTAAGACATTTTTTTTATTGTATTTTATAAGACATTGTGCATGACAGTTTCAGAGATATTTCTGAAAATGTCAACAAAATTATTTACTAATCCTTCTTCTCCAAATTTGCTAAGTTAAAATTATAAATAAACTATTTCACTTAAAGTTTACCTAATGTTTAATGGAATCCCATATTTTTCTTTAAAATACGTGATTTAATCTGTCCTGTAAAAGCATATTAGGCAACATAACTATGTGGGAAAAATCATATTACCATTTTAAATATCAATATTATATAGCAATAAATGTTCATGTAAACCTAAGTGTATGCAGAACCCTCGTAGTGTGGGTGTTTATACATATCAAGTTTATTTTCGTTTTGAAGGTAATATAATAATGACGAAAGTTAGGATCACAAACTTTTTGAAAAACATAGATTACTTTTTATTTAAAAAGTCTATAAAAAAAAGGAAGGCTTTGGAGTATATAACAAACTAAATAATTTTGAATAACTCTAGTACTACTAGATTAAAATCTAGAAGTCGGGAATAAGAGAATAGAAATGGGGCCTTGTACCCAAATTGAATTAAATAATATCAAGGCACGAAATACCAGGAACATTAAATTAGCTCAATGTTTGCAGAATTTATTTACCTATATTTGGTACTTGCCGATTGTTACTTTTATGTATGTTACTATATATAAATTATATAATTTACTCTTGTAAAAAGATCAAAATTCTTAAACACTTGTATTAATTTTTATTAAACTAACAGTCATTGCAAAAATGACTGCGTAATAACTTAAAAAGTTGAATTTTAATATCCAATATGACAACTTTATGATGAAGTACCAAAAATAAATGTTAAGTACTAGTGGAGCAGGGTACTAGCATTACTAGATTACTAAGATTCTGTGCTAAATGTTTAAGACTCTAATATGAAATTTTTTGTAAATAATGGTAATAATTGTCACTTTGTAAAAATTATTACCATATTACCGGTTTTGGGCTTTCATACATATATATATATATATACATATATATATATATATATATATATATATATATATATATATATACACACATATATATATGTATGTATGTATATATATATATATGTATGTATATAAATATATATATATATATATATATATATATATATATATAGGTCGATGTAGTTTCACGGGACATATTCACACGGCAGCCTTTGACTTAATAGCCTCTGTTTGTGACGGCAACCTATGGAAACAGTTAAGATGTAAAATCTTCGATGTTGTGCTAGCAATTTGTAATATATACTACTTACATTAGGTACAGGAGGGTATGAGCTTAATTTCTTATTAAAGAAATATTAGACAGTAATTAGCTTAATATATCGTGTCTAAAAACTATTCTGATAGTAAAAACCATCCTAACAATTATCAGTTTGGTTTAAAAAAAAAAGAATTTATATTAGATAAATATTTAATTTGTAGATAATTTTGGAGAAATTCAAAAGAATTTACCATATTCCATCATTACTACACTGATTCAAATATGGAATATAAAAATTCTGAATACAAGGCCAGCTTAAAAAACATACTGCACTCACGTGGAAAAAAGCAAACTATAAGTCTGCGATCTCAAATAATGCTTCAGAAACAATGAAGATAAAAAATGGCATTAAGATATTTAATATTTATAATTCAACCAATCTTTTCAAATCCTTTTATATGTTGATAATATTCACGTTAATATCTGATGATTTTCGCTCAGTTGGTGGTGACGAGATCTAAAAAGAAAATAATCAACAAATGTAAAAGTCGTTTTGATATCTATAACTTGATTATTTGAAGTGCAATAACAACTAATTTATTGAACCAACTTCAATTTATTCAAAAATTAGTTTTTTATAACTAATATTTCAAGATATTTGGCACATCCGCGGTTTCACATACCAGTTAATTACCAGTTAATTTTGCGCACAAAATAACACGATGAGTTACGTATTTATTAGCATGTTATATATCATAACTATATCCCTTGGCACATCTGCGGTTATACCAGTTAAAATTAATTTTGCGCATAAAAACACATGACGAGTTACGCATTCACTAGTATGCTCAGCTATATCATAACTATATCCCCATTACTTTTGTATTATTATTTTTATTACATATTTTTTTGAGATTGCCTCAATTAATTTCAAATTATGGCATTCGCAATAAGTTTTACTTTAAAAATAATTTCGTATACGTAAAAACATTTTAAAAATTGCTGCACGCACGCATGATACTGAACGATTTTATAATATATCGAAATGATCTATTTTGATGAACTGTTTTGTATAGTAATGAAATAAAGGTGATTTTTTTTAAATAGTGAAAGATAATTATTTACGTATGGTAACAATTGCAAACTTGAAACAGTCAATATATCACATTGATTAGAATTAAATTTCTTTGTCTTATATTCACGAAGAAAATAGGCAATTTCCTCATTCATTTCATCGAAAGTAGAGAAGTAATTGCCACGGCTATCTTGGAACGAAATTTTATTATTTATTAATTTTAAACAGAATACATTTAACAAAAAAATTCCCTGAGATAAATACGACGCAATGTACGAGAGCTTCACTTTAGTTATACTCCTATGCTTTTTATTCAACAACTATTTCAAATTTTGATTGTACGCGTAAGTGGGATGAAAGCTACGACCAAGTAAATTGTGTTTTCGCCTCCAGTCAACTTTACAAATTCGTTTTAAGATAAAAAAAAGAAATATGTTTTAAATATTCGACGATTTTCTCCGTTATACGTGACTTTCAGTATTATGATATCGTTAGTATTAAGGGTGTGAAAATTAATATATCTTCGAAACATATTCGTAATAAAAAATGTGTTTTAATTCTAATTTAAAATATAAAAAGAAAATCTGTAATGCTTATCGTATTAATAATAATTTCAAGACTTTTAATATTCATTTTCAGCATGAAAACAAAATGGGTTATTGAAATTTTTTTGAGTTATTTTTTTAAGCGATAAACGAAAAATAATTTGGTTTTTATTTTTACGCGCCGTGTGCTGGTACTGTCGATAGATGATTTCAGGGATTATTACAAAGTGTGTAATTTTAAAACCTTTATCTGTGTAATACACACATTAAAGTTCATCATGCTTTTATTACATTAGTTGGGGGCACACTAATAAATATATTATTTTAATCCAAGAACTTAAAGTGTTTCATGTTATAAATACATTAGTTGTAATTACAGTTTTATTGGAAATACTTTTAGAGGAGACTTGAGATTTTGTTTTCATAAACATTTTTTTTTGAACTTTAATACTTCTGACTAAGAAGTTGACTAGAAAATTTGTGATAATGAATGTATTCATATTCTACTCAATAAGTATCAAATAATATGTCAAAATTTATATAAATATACGCAGAACTAAGTAAAAGGATATTTGATTTAAAATAACATCATTTTATTTTAATTAAATTAATATATTTATCCAGCGCCAATTTACGAATTATATTATTGTTTCAAAATACGATGTGGAATGTTGTATTGTCAATTAAATAAAGTGCAAAATGTACAATTCTCCTTTTTACTTTTCGGATTTCAACACAAACTAATTCGGTAATGTAAGTTTGGTATAATGCTTGCTAGTATTGAAAAATCCAAAAAAGTAATGTAATAGAAAATTTCGAACTCTATTCTACTCCAATGAAAATATTCTTAAAATTCATTACATTTATGGTGATATTGCCTAAAATATTAATCATACTCAGGTTGCGAGCGGAAACACGCACCGATTTACGGTACAACATAAAGGTGCGAAAATATGTTTTAGCTCGTTAAAATATATTTCTCGTACAGATTATGCCAGATTTATGAACTCTGTAAGCTTTACATCATTACTAAGGTCGAGTTCAAACGCAAAATTCTTTTTTCAGGCCCAACATGAATTTGCGTTAGTAATTTATAAACTACGTTATGTACATTTCTCTATATTTAATAATATTGGTTTATGTAATAATGCCATTTGGCCACTTCTAGTTAAGTTAAAAAATTGAAACTTAGCATTTGCATAGTGAATAAGTTATGGATACTTAGAACCAGATCAAGTTTTTCACTTAATAACTATAAAATAATGGAAAAAGTAAAAAATACGTAGTAAGTGTATCTTTATTTCTTGCCCATTTCTCCCTTTCTTCTTCTAGATATACATTTTAGTAAATCTTAACTAGTCGATTGTAAATATATTTAATCATAGATTTTTCCCATGCTCTTTCTTCTGCTTTATTTCTTTTTGTCTTATGTTATTTAGTATATATTTCCATGTATAGTTTATTGTAGGAACACACAATTATGTACAGCGACTCTAGCTTTCTTTTGTATACTCTTGTTCTGCTCTACTATTTAAGAGTAAAGTTTAACTGTCTGCTATACTCAAATACATCAATATTTTTTTTGGAATTTTATGTTATCCTTGTTATTTCTATTCCATGATGGTCTGAATTGATGTCGAAATTCATACGAAAGTTTCGGTTACGTTTTTCCACAATCTTCCTCAAAGGATACTTAAGACATATAGTAATACAATCTCCTTTATTAGTGTACATGTACATATCCGACGGGTTATATTTTTTTTATAAATTATGACACATATTTAACTACTTGATTAAATATGTGCCATAATATCATTACATATAAATGAGTTATTTATACATTACATACACGGATAATAATTTTCAAAACTCTTTTTTACAATCTTTCACACTTTTTCACAGAATCCCTAAGTAAACAAAGAAAATTAGGAAATTCATTGTCATAACGAGGATCAATTAATAATAAAGTTGTGATTCTTGTGTTACTCTTCTTACCTAGAAGCGATCTCTCAATCTTTTCATTTATTTGCTTAATTGAAATTCTTCTACGCACTTTACTGGATGTGCTCAATAGGCCAATAGCTCCGTAATATGTAACTGCCTTGCGTTATATTCCCAGAATTAATAAGGTAATTTTTTTTATTTTATGACTATAATAGTGGATACATTTTAATCTACGTAAATTATAAGCTACGCTTATATACAAGGTAAGGTTTACATGCTTCAAGAATTTTTTTAGAGGGTGGTTTTAATTATTCCTATTATTCTTACATTATTTTTATTATTCTTACATTATTTTATAAGACTTCATGTCGTGTGAAATGTGTATTTTTTATAATTTAATAACCCTTTTTATTTATTATCCGATTCATAACAAAATTATATATTTTTTAAAATTTGTTCTTCATTCATATCTTTTACTCTATTTTATTTTTCTATTAAATTTATTGAAAATCATAAATTTAATATTTGTTTACGGGCATACGATGACTAGAATTTTTTCCGTTTCCGTAGTTTTTAAAACATAAATATAAACGCGTTATTAAATAAATAAAGCAACCATTACGAATCGAACAAAAACTAACATGTGTGTGTGATCGCGTGCTCGCGTGCTCGCTTGCCCGCGTGTTTATGTGTTTGTGTTTGTATGCGTGAGTGAGTGAATGCATGCGTATGTATATATATATATATATACATATATATATATATATATATATATATATATATATATATTTCAAATATCCGGTGATTCTCTCTGTTATATGTGACTCTCGATATTTTTGTACTCATGTTTATCGCGGATTCCAAATATATTTGCGTTTAAAATTTTCGCGAGCGTTTTACATGGTAAATTGAGAAATTAACTAATTAATTACATAAATGGGATATAATTTATATTCATACGGGAACAATAACTTAATCTCAATTATTTTTATTAAGAAAAAATTTGGTTCATTTACAATAAACTTGTTTAGTATGAATGTAACTAAACACTGACATTTAAGGGTGCATAGGTTTTGTATTGAACTATTTAAAAATATTGATATTATTTTTCGATATATAAATATGTTGCCTAGTATGTGATTAAAAGACATAAATATATGAATTTTTTAACAAAAATATGAGATTCATAAGTATTGCCATAGTTTTCAAATAAACTTTTGTTAAGTTTGTACTAGCGTTAGAAAAGTAAAGAAAGTTTTGGAATCGTTATTTATTGATATCCCATATGATAATTTCTATAGTTTCTGTATTCATATTTTAAATATTTGTAGATTAATATGCTTTATCACTGTGTCAAGTTTTAACTATCTACATCAAACCGTTTGAATAACATGGTTATGGTAAGTTGACATAGGACAGAGTAATCTTATAACTGCTCCGTTTTTTTTTATTTTGAAGTGTAAAACCCTAAAACGAAAAGACGAAACACCCGCCGTTTATTAACATACTGTTATTATCAAACACGTTCCTTTTGAGGAACATCGTAGACCATCGTAGATATCGAAAATAAGCTACAAATAAAAAAGGTTCACTGTAGTTTCACAGCCCTTATAAATTATCGTTTGCCATCGGTTTTTCTAAACAAAATCCTTGTGTTTTTAATACCTTGGCTTTTAAAATAAATCAAGAAAATTTTGGACTATATCTTACGAGATCACAAAATATATTTTACATGGTTTTCCGGCATTTTAGGAGAAGCCGGTAGAACAAACTTTAATGAATAACCCACACTATTTCGAAGTAAACGATAGTCAACTCCAGTCGGGCACTTATATTATGTATGAGAAAAAAACGGTTCCACGGTCACTTCTTTTCTAATATATATAAAAGTTTAAGTATGAAATATGTGAAGTTAGATACAGGTTACAAATTTAAAATGAATATTCTTTCAGCTATTTGAATTATTAAATCTAATTTGTTTTTCATCATATTTCTTTAATGTACCATTATTAAAATTTCGTGGAAAGTACCGAGTAATATTGATAGACCTTATATAAAATACCCAGATAATAACAAATCTTTAGTTGATAACTCAATAATATTAATTAGAGATACCAAATACAATCAGATACAGAAAATATTTTTATTGCATTTAGATCCTAATGTCGAAATCTATCTCATAACAAAATTCACATAAGTTTTGTTTTACAAACCTCGCTAATATGTCTGAAATAAAAGAAAATGTCTACTAAAATGAAAATGAATTTTTAACGATATTAATGACTGCAAGTGGCAATAACTTAAACTATACACTACCGGTCTCAGAGAATTTCATGTCCAAAAAGTTTGAACAAATCCCTATTGTTATGACATCGTTGTCCGTTCTCTCGTAATATTAGAGGTTACCAGCTAGTATAATTACTTTTAACCTAGGAGTAATTAAAAAAAATGGGGTGTGGCTGTGTCATGGACAAGGCCGTGTGTTTTATGTGAATACGTCTATGTAACGTTGATCCGCTCGGCAGCATTCATTCTTTTACGTTCCCGGCACTGCTTGACTCGGTCATATGATGTTTTATTATTACCATTCTATTGTTCTTGAGAAGCCCTTTCCAGCTGTATACGATGTCTGTATTTGGTTTTGGCTTTTCGACGCGTATAGGCCGACATTATATATTTTTGATAATATTTTTTTATTCTGACACCTTATTATATTCACTGTCACTACATTAAACTAATGTTTTATATACAATCGATAGATTTTGATGACAGCTGACGATTAATACTTAAACAAACATCGTAGCTTTTCCGAATTAAGAGTTATATTAATTACAAATCTCGATACGCAGCAAAATATCCTCAAAATGGCGGCGCTTCTCCCTCCACCGCGCGCAATGCGTCACGGTTCTCGCTTATCGTAATTAATTTTTTGTTCCTTTAGTTATCATATAAATACAGTGGTATATCAAAATATACCACTGTATTTTAATTTTTGATGTAGATGGTAGATTCGAAACTGCAATGCCAAACATTACACCCCGATTTTGTTATCATTAGGTTTTTAGGACCAATTTAAAGACGTATTCACGTCAAAAGTAATTAAAATAATAAATTTCATGAAATATTTATTGTGATCCCATTTTGTCTTTGAAAAATAATATCCATCTGCGTCGGTCGATCCGTACGTTCGTACGCATGTACGCAAAAGAAACGCAAGGATATAAGTGGCAATCTTTAATCCATATTAGTAGTTCTTTTTTCCATTGGTTCGCTAACTATCGAATTAGAAGTCTATAATTATAAAATGACATGCGATGTGCAGTTTTAGTATTACAAACAATTTTACATCTTTTAGCAATTATTAATTCAAAACTGAAAATCGTACTTATGTGGAATAGGTTCAGGAAAAGTAGCGATGGAAGGAGGATTTCTTTTCTATCTTAGCGAGAGTAATAAGTTAAAAAGATACCTTAATACTTTAAAGTATCTTGAGTATTAGTGTAACTTTAACATATTTTAACTCGATTTAAGACACCGCTGAACTTGCTGATTTTCCATCTACTGGATCAATATTGATAACTTTGTTGCCCAGATATTCGCAAATTTTATTCATTATAAATATTTTATCGTAATCCTAAATGTAAAAACAAGGTCCATATAAGATCATAAGATTATACACGTGTCTGTCTCCCCGTCTGTTATAACAGATTTGTTCAGAAATTATTTAACGTTGAAACTTGAAATTTAGTAATGATTTTTAAGATATAATATGTGACGCTTAAAAATATTTACATAGAAATTTGGGGAAGGGAAATTTGGGTTTTCAGGAACATTAAAAAACATGCAAAAACATATGAAAAATGGGTTTTAGGAGCCTTTGTAAGGGTTGTGGAAAAAATATAACGATCATTAGAGACGTCATATTTTTTGACATATTTACTCTAACACAATTGTATACTGCCTCTGCTTAATTACGCTGGGTATTATTAAATACATATTGCACTAATAAGTTCATATTATCATTGCCTTGTGATTCAAACAATTTTTATTCCAACCTTTTAATTCAAACAATTTACATGAAAATTAAGGTTTCCATCCATTATATTTAGAAGTTAAAAATGTAATTTCTATACGTAATATTCAACTAATATTTGTATTTGGTTTATCATGCAAAGAATGACTAATGTTCCTTTCAGTGTTGAGATTACTTTGAAAATTTCAGCAATGGTAGTTCTGTAAATATCACACCAGTAAGTATTATCTTTTATCCCCATGAAGAATGGCACTTTTCAAAAAACCAAAAGACACAGATTAGAGCTAGAATGAGGAAATAGACCTTAGAAATGCTGAAAGAAAGAAATGAAATTAATTTTGTGCCCACCCCGTAAAGTGGTATATTATTGAAAAATTTTCAACTTCACAATAAAATTGAAATTTCATTTACCATTTTTAATTTTTAACGTTCGTGCGTGAAATATTAAATTTTGTGATTTTATTCGCCCCCCCCAATCTAATTTTTGGATAGCTTATTTAGAAAACTTGAAAATATTCTGGATAATAATTTGATTACAACCTTCAGTTCAAATGTTTTCAATTAACTTACAAGGTCAATTGAAAAATAAATAAATAACTATGGAACGCATTATAGGAAATGAGGCTTCAAAAACGTATTTGGTCATTTTTAGGGTTCCGTAGCCAAATGGCAAAAACGGAACTCTTACCATTTCGTTCTATCTGTCTGTGCATTTGTTTGTTCGTATATCACAGCCGCGTTACTCGGATACTATTGGCACTATAAATTGCCATAAAAATATAATACTTGAATGCTAGGTGTCATCTATGAAACGCTATACAATGAAATAATGGAATTATGGAAAAAATAATATTAAGGATATTTTCATCCCTCAATTACATGTCCATACGTGTAACCGAAAGATGAAAAACATCCAGTTTCCATATGATCGTGGAGTTTCGTTAGGTAGGTCTTAAAATAATGATATAGAGGTTAAAAATAAATAGTTGGTGAGACAT